>JARHVA010000491.1:4210000-4375000 GCA_037957365.1 Torreya grandis
ATATGATGATAGGATAATTTTATCTAGACATGTTTTTCTTCAAATAAATAATGACACTTGCAAAATCTATTAATTGATGTTATGTCAATACAAACCTTAAGATTATAAAGAAAGAAATAATTATAAACATTACAATTTAGCTTAGATTTTGGATGAACTTGCCTAAATATATTAAATTTTTGCATTGGATTCATTTCTTAATCTTGTAATATTTATTAAGATGAAAAATTAATTTATACAAAAGATTAATACTCAGAGTTACAATATTGTTTAGGTTCATACTACTGCCCTAATCATCATAGAATAGTCATCATTAGGAAATAGTTATTACTTGAGATCAATGATAGTGACAACAACAGGGGATCAAAACATTTGGAGCCATAAAATATTCAATTGGTATCAAAATTAGAGGCAAATTATATGGGTATGCTTCCAACAATTTTTCCATGGTTTCCACCAAGTTTAACCTCAAATTCATTTGTTTGACTATTCCA
Source organism: Torreya grandis (assembly GCA_037957365.1). NCBI lineage: Eukaryota > Viridiplantae > Streptophyta > Pinopsida > Cupressales > Taxaceae > Torreya > Torreya grandis. The sequence continues at coordinate 4,210,495 of JARHVA010000491.1, forward strand.
ATCGACATAAATTAGTCAACAATAATTTGGCTATAATTACATCATATTAAGTTCAAATGACCTAAAATATTTAATGTAACATCCTAACATTAATTCCTACATGCCCAATAAAAATCAAATTATAATTTTTTAGTTTATCCCTAGAATATGATTGACATAATAAAACATGTTTTGGCCATAATTCATCCATACAATGTTGTGTTCAGCTCAATTTTGGTGTGTATTATCTAGACTAATTTCTTTAAGCACATTAAAATCATCTCAAAATTTAATTATTTTATATCCCAAAATTCCTTATAGTATAGGTTTGCTTTACCATAGGCTCCATTAGACTGGAATTCATTACCTTTGAAAGACTAAATGCCATTCCCTATTCCCTAGACTGTTTACAAAAATTAACCTACAACATAAGAAAATAGGAATCCCTAGACTGTGAATAGGTCTAAAAACATCACACTTATGCTTCTAAGAATTATGGAAGAGCTGAGGCAGAGTAAAAGCAATGGGAGGATTTAAAGGATAAGTTTTTGAATGGAGTGCCTTTTCCATCATGGGCAGCAAAGATTTCAAGATGTGTTTGCTTTAGAAATTGATTTTCATAATATCCTTTATAGCAAAGGATCATTGGAATAAAGGTGCATATGTGTGATGGGATAAGAAGGGTGGTTATTTTGACATCTTCCAATTTCTTCCTATGATAGGATCCAAACAAATAAATACCTTTATCTATTTTAATAAGCAAAGCATTAGAGATAGTTGGAAGCATGTGCCTACAATTAAAATTGCAATTAAGATCCATACAATTCATACTTGGTAGCATCTGATATAACAAATCTCAGACATGGATGATAATGACACTTACCTACCCCCAACCACACCCTTGTATCTCTTTCCTACTGTCAATACCGATGCATAGGTAGTAAGAACAAAACATTGAAATTATTTGATTTCTTCAATTTAGGGGACAATAAAAATAACATTTAATATTTTTATCAAATCAAAATGCAATAAAAATTAAATTTTATATTTGTAGTTAACAAACTTAAAATTTACCTAAGACAAAAATTGACATATTTTAAAACATGATAAAAGATAGCATTTAATTGGCTAAAGTAAAGGGATGGAAAATGTTTTACTAGTTGATGAATATTTCCATTTCAAAAAATATAAAATAAATGTAATTTAGAAAACATATAGAACTTAATCCTAATACTTGTAAATTTGAAGAATTTAATATACATCAAATTGAAAACTTGGATGATATTTTTTTATATTTCACTAATTTTCAATTATAATGCTCGAAAAAAAAAAAGCCACTTGGCTATAAATAACTTATTCTAGACCTGATACATAAGGGGGAGAATGGTTATTCCTGTATGCCAACTAACTATTAGAACATCAACCTCCTTCGGATCAACACCAACAACTTCAGCCTATTCAATTTGAGAAAAAAGGTGATTAAATTCTTATAGGAATTTAACTTGCCATTAATGCATTGAGGTCAAAAATAAAATAAAAATATATATGCTATCATGACCAATGAATAAGGAGGAAGTAACCACTGAAACAGAGGTATAAGAGCTAATTAGTCTCAAGAATGAAACCCAAATAAGCCTGGTGTGAGTTCACTATAAAAGAGAATAAATACGGAGCATATACATACCACAAAAAATATTTACTTTGACAATATCTAATGTTGTGATGCCCATCAAGCAGTTAGGGTTATAAGTCCCTACCTTTTTTAACACCTCCATTGCAATTGGCACAATGGAATTCACTAGATTGTTGATTATATTTACCACCACATTTGGGCAACACTTGGCCACTCCCTCACACAAAGTCCACGCAATCCCCACATTGATATTAGATAGGTCATCCCTTGTCATTCTAGTCTTACATGGAATTCTAATAGGGATGATGACTAGATCCATTCCCACCAACACATTTTCTAGCTAATCTTTTCCCAAAAACCCATGTACTTATAAATCAGTTCATTTTGGTTAAAATCTAAAACCTATGAGTAAGTTAATGTGTATGATCTTATTTCAAAAAATGAGATGGGTTTTTAAACATAACTAAAGCGGTTTTGTAAAATGTGGGTGTGAGGCAAGATCTACCCATCATTGCCACCAACACTTCACAACTTTAATTCCATTTTCTACCCCATATTATAGATTATCCTGTTCTAATAAGGCCTATTTTGTCTTGCGATATAATCAATAGGAGTCTAACAGGATTCATAAAGGATCTCTATATATTCTCCATTTTCTTTCAAGGGGAAAACTATGCATATGGAAGAAGTATGGACCATTCACCTGATGCTTTTTACTTTCTTTCAAGCTCTGATAATGTTGATGGTTCCCTCAATAGTAGGTTAGCCTAAATCTCTCTGATAACCTATAAACAAATCCTTAATATTTTTATGTGTATGCAAAGTAAAAAATCTAGTTTGGAAGGTGGTTGCATTCAATGATAGCTAAGGGAAAGTGGCACATTTTTTTCCCAATGGAAACTACATGAATTAAGATGCACAAATGGTAGACTATTGGGGGAGGTGCATTGCCCAGCCTGTAACTACACTATAGTAAAGTTATTATGACTGTCAAAATGATGGCCCTACATAGAAACTAAACCAAGGGACTGTCTTGAATCAAGTTAAATAGTACATAAAATTAAATTTTCTTAACTAATCAACATCTAATAAAATATAATATTATATTGAGCAAGTTTAAATACTTGTACTTAGTTCTTGCAAAAACTTTGTATTTTTTTTAATAGAGAAAATAATGCATTTTGATTTATCAACATAATAAGAATAATAAAGAGTTAAGATTAAATGAAAACAATAGTCCCCCCTTTGAGACTAATAACTTATTAAATGTAAAATAGGAGGGACTAAAAAGTGTAGCAAGGAGGAAGGGATGCACCACAAGGAGATGTTAGTGCAAAAAAAAATATATTAGGGAAATGTCATGGATGCTAGTAGAGGAGCTCACCCCTTAACAAGCATGCTGTCCTCAGTTTTTAATGTTTCTTAAATTTTTTAGTTTCCATTTCAGCACATATAAATTATTTTTAAACCCTTATAAGGGATTTTTATCTTGTTGGAACAATGTTTTTAATATATTGGAGAATGAGAAAAATATATACATATCAATAATACAAATAGTTCTTCCTATAGGGAAAGATTCACCCAAATATTGTAATGAACATGTCACATGACAATAATAATTCATGATAATCATAACTACAACAAATAAATGGTAAAAAACTAATGATTGAACAACATAGATTACAACAAAATTGAATAGTAACTAGAAAGTTACCATATAATCATTGTAAGTTTTAATTTTTTTGCAAAGGTCTTACTGATTATCTTTTATAAGATTCAATTGAAATTTTATTTTTTTCATTTATTTATCTAATTTTTCATTATCAAAAAGCATATATTGCATACCATTTTTTATATAAGAGCAATGAAGTAAGAAATCAGCATGAACTAAGTGAATAACATATGTCTAAGGAATAATATTACTAATGAAGAAAGAATGAAATATATTTTTATAAATTTGATTAATATTGAGCTATCAAAATGTTTCAAAAATCACATTATGAGATATTACCAATTTAACAAGAGATTTTTTCCTAAACAATTTGCTAGGAAATAGGGTTACATAATCATATTGAATTTGATTCCAAATTAATTTCATTGAATTACATGTCTATAAAGAATGCATGATGGTGTAATTTTAATTATATTTAAGGGGAAACATGTATTAACCTCGGATAGAAACTAAACTCTACCAGCAATATGCAACTTATAATGGATTACTCTCCAAGTAAAAATCTTGGTGCTAGACTCAAATTTCGATTTCTAGACAATTATACATATTTTAAGCCAATGACATTCAACCATCCTTCAATTCCATTTAAGATTCATTATTTTTCTAATAAAAACAATAGACAATATTTTAAGATAAGATATTTTAAGAGGGGCTTTATTAAGTTTACTTCCATTAGGTCACCTCCAATCCTTAGTAAAATTATGTGGAATCTCTATAGACATTTAAATAAGAAGATCATCTTTGACCTATAAAATAATGAAATCTATGATGGGTTTATCCTTTCATCAAGATGAAAATATTTTTTAATAGCTACCCAAGGTAGACATTCCATCATTAGATAATTCTAAATATACTTAAAAGTAAAAATTCCTTTATTAAATGTTTTTGATCCCCATGAAACTTTCTTAAGATATAAGGGAAAACCATAATTATCAAATGGTTCCACCAACTTGAGGAGTTGGGGAAATTTATTCTATGTCTAAAGGAGGGGTTTTTCCAACTAAGCTACTGGGATCTTTCCTAAAAATATTTCCACAAGATAATCACTGGTAGAGAACCTTTGATTTTGAATAATTTAACATTTATGATTTTATCATGTAAATAACTCATTGCTCACCACCATTCCACCACTAGATTATTTACAAAACTAGGCAACCTGCAAGGATGAGAAGAGAACCCAATGAGCCAATCAGAGCATTTAATGTAAGATTTAAAAAAAATTATAGTCAAGTTTACAATGACTATCAAGCCAATGTTGCATTATCCATTGAGATGTACAGATATACCATATACTCTATGATAGTTATCTTCCTCTATAAAGCACCTAATATTATCTTAGTACCACTAGTCTATATTGAAGTTATTAATACTGATAGGTATTTGAATCTCTAGTTACAAGCTTTATGCATACCCATTGTCAGTCCTAACATCTTATCCCTCAATCCTATTCCAAATACTAATCAAAATGTTATGGCTCACAATCATAATCAAATGCATACATAATTATCTCTAGCCCATGATTTACCTAAGCAAAGCCTCAACTTTCTAAATAATCTTGTGTTTGCACCTAATCAACAAAATTAAAACCAATCCTTGATATTAGTTAATGCTTCTATGACATAAGGTATTATTTTTTATTATATAAAAGAATAATTGGATGTTATCTATTAGATGGTACAAAAGCCGAGCAATGAGCTCATGATCATGAAAAAGTGAATGAAAAATATAATGGGATAAAATACTAATCAAAACTTCACATTCTATAGGTAAAATATGCCTTTCAATAGATCCAATAATAATTCATAACAATAACCACATAATAAATTGCCTAAAACAAATATCTTGGAAGCAACACTGCCTAATTAGTGTTAAGCTCACAATACAACACAAGAACGTGAATTGGACTATATAGAGTTTTATACTAATTTTGAGATATTTAAGAAGGAAATAGATATGTATGAAGCTTTTTCCAAATCAATTACATCCATATTCCTCCACTATTTCAAATCCCTTTAGTACTGCATTGATTTTCATGGCATATGAATTACCATTCTTATTTGAGGAATGAAAATGAACCACAAGAGAATATGGATAAGATCCATGCTTTTAAATAACATCAAAGAAATTATTACAATCTAAGAATCAAAGGTAAACAACATCACATTACTTCAATGTCTCTAAATAACATTGTAGTTATTCCTCCAAATCTAAAAGCTAATAATAATCTTCCCCATCCAAATGGAAATGATCAAAAATATGTTGTTGATTGATAGAATAAAAATGGATACAACATAGTCAAGGATATGAATAAGATTAAGGAAAACATCACTTTTCATGAGTCATCTTAGATTATTAATCAAAGAGAGTAGTTATTGAAAATGTTGACCATAAATCCATATGTTGATATGTCTAAAGTTACCATACTAATATGGTTGTTTATAAAGACAAACCTTAGGTACCACCTTTTCTATTGACTTATAGAATGTTTGGAAAAAATGTGCATAATTTTTTGGTAGAATTGGGTATTCAACCAACATCATGTCTATATCAATCTACAATAAGTTAGGGTTGACTCTATGCAGGTCCAAGAGGGTAGTATTTCAACTATACAAGACTATAGTTCCGATCATTAGGGGTTACTAAATGTTTATATGTAGCTAGTTTTAGATCCAAAATTCTAAAAATATATAGATATTATGATCATTAACATTTTTGAGGTTTATGGTTTACTATTAAGTCATGATTGGTTAAATACATTGAATGGATACATAGTAATAGATTTCTCACTTAGATAGTTGTATTGGAAATAAGTAGCCAAACATATTTGAGTTGACCAAGAACCAAATATGAAGTACTTAGTTACATAATATAATACCAAAATGATATAGTTAAATTTATATCCTTACATACATGTGTGTTAGGAACCTCATTCCTAAAAACTAACTAAATGACAACAAATCACTGATATATTGATTAAACACGTTGATTACTCACACAATTCCTTTTATCAAAGGAATAACTCTGATCATGACCCACTTTGAGGGGGATACCTCCTTTGAGAAAGGCTCAATTAAAAATAATTTCTTCTGTATCAAATGTTAAGAACCTTTGTATTAAAATATATAAAATCATACAAATATTGAATATATTAATACTTTATTTTTCTATGTAAGGAATCACTCTGAATCACTTGCCACTTCGAGAGGGCTACCTCATTATTAGAATAACACTCTAAATAAATTGATATTTTCTTGGATGTGTTACAATAGCTTATTCCCCTCTATTTATACTATTCTAATTTATCCCCTTATTCCATTCTATTTATGTGGGATTATTTCTCTATAACATTCTATTTGTTATTACACTATTTATATTACCATTCTACCTCTACCTAGGTATATTACATTCCATCACCTTTGAAAATATTTTTCCCTCAAAAAATGTAAAAAATTACATAAAAAATATGTGGAGGACTAGATGGAAGCCCTACCATGCATCCTTTTTTGCTTCCACTTCTTCCTCTTGTGCTTGGAGATGAGCAAGTACAAAATAAAATCAAGTATTATAACATGAGGGTGAAGTGCACAAAGAGTGATGGATGGAATAACCTCAGCTTGAAACATGACAGTCATGAGGTTAGATTTGAGCATTAAAATTTTAAACTGGATGATCATTACCTCAAATCTAGAATAAGGATGCTCAACATAATTTATTTGGTGAGCCACTGGAGGATACATATAATCACCCTTAGTATTATTCTTTATACATATTTTTTTAGAGTGGATAACTGCAACAAATCATGTATAAATTATTTTTAAGTATTAATGAATAGCATGGGTTCATCTGTAGCATGCTCAGGTGCTTGCTTGGGTGCATCCAGATGTGAAGTAGTCATGGCCAAATAAAGGAAAAAAACATACCAAGTGTTTCAAGAATCCTCTAAATCTAGCCATGTAGTTATGTCCATCTCATATGCTTCAACTATAGGAAATAAATACCCATACCATTCATTATAGTTATTTTTCCATCCAACCATGCATTAATTTCCTTATCATACTTTGTTATTATATGGGATTGAAGCTTAAATAAATTTAAATTAGCATGCATATTATTGATAAATTTATCCATATCATTGTTTAATTGATGTTTTATTCTAGATAAAATGGATCTCCATTTTTTCTTTTTCTTTTCTTTTTATAATATCAGTTACTAAAATTGTGATAACATTTTTCAATACACAATGAAATTTTAAAATTTAATTTTTTATAAAAATGTGTAAATGAGGAGCACAAAACCAAAAAAATATTTGATGTAATTCATTACTATTTGAGAGCAGTTTGAAGAAGAAAAATCATGAGTTTAATGCCAAAAAATAAAAATCTGCACTTCAAAATGATGATTTTTAACTTCATATTCTGATTAGAACAAGAAAGAAAGTTGTGGATCTAACTTTTAAAAACCTCTAAGATGAAATGAAGCTCTAAAATATGCCTCTCCAAAATGTTCCTTTATTAAATATCATGTAAATGACCTTGGAAAATGCTTTTATACTAGATGTTGGGAACCTCATTCCTAAAAACTAATTAAATGACAACAAATGACTCATATATTGACTATAAGATGTTGATTACACACAAATTAATTTTATGAAAATTAATTTCTCTATATCATTAACCTATTTAAGGGGGAAACCTCCTATTAGAGCAATCTCTAATTACAAATACTTCTTCTTTGATGACTTGCATCATGATGAGGGGGTGTTTTTGTAGGCCTTTTTTTCACTGGGTTTTGCCTACACCAACATCCCCCTTTAAGCATAGCTTAGGTGGGTAGTATAATTGGGTCCTAAAAAATAGGCTTGACTAAGTACCCAATCACAATGCAACTCTCAAAAAGTAGAGTAAAAATTAAAAAACTAATGAGAAAAAACTTCCCTTAAAAGAGAGAAAAGAAGAAAAGGAGACTAAAAGACCCCCTAGTATATGATGTTGAAGAAGTCCACACTTTAAGTATAACTTAAAAGCTAATGAAGGTTGATGATGAGATCCTCTACCTGAAGACTATAGAATCTCTATCCGCATTAAACAATGTTTCTTCCCTTTGATAAAAGAACTTAATGTGTGTACTGAAAGTCTACCTAATACATAGTGGATGATGAAGGTAATAATACAAAGATCTCTGAAAGTTGTCAAAATTGAATATGTGGCATAGATATAGCAAGATTATTTTCAATAACTAGATTTAATACCAATGAAGTAGACCAATTATAATAAAGACATGAAACATTCACTGAAAGAATGTCCATGTGAAGTGTGAAGCATGACTCACCAATTGAAAAATGAAAATCCACACGAAGACATGAGTTATCGATGCTCTCAATAGGTTTAATCTCAATTAAAATAGTAGAGTATTCTAAAATGTAAACATGTGATGGATTTAGAAGAGCAACATATTATATAGGAATGAAATTATAATCTATAATAGAACATCTGAAATCTAGTAGAAACTTATCCTATAATGGTGGATTGACAAAAATAAGAACATTGTCCATTATGAATGTGTCATCACATGAAATAGAAATAAGAGGAGAGATTACAATAGTCTCATAAGAGATAATAGGAGGAGGATTGATGTACATCTCATTAGGATCTCCAAAAATACTCTGAAGAGTGTTCCAAACAATAAAAAGATACTCTACATGATTCACATGGTGGTGTAGATCCCATGAAACATGAATCGATAAGTTACCATAGACACAATAATAAGAGTTGGCCTAATATTTATGTTGACTTAGGTCAATAGGAGAAGGAATCTATCCATTTAATAATGGGACAAATTCTTGATCTATGAGTGAGCATTCTATGTACACATGCCATGAAGCATAAATAATCTTTCCAAGAAGAAAAACTAGTGTATAATTAACTTTTTCTCTATAGATATTTCTTAAGTGGATTTGACATGACCAAAAATGATAATAAAAGTGTACACTGTAGAGATAGAATTCAAACTACACTAAAAATGAGTCTAAACAAATGAAAGAAATCAATGCACAAGTGACAATGCATGTTCAAATGGACATCAAGCTCTACTTATAATGCATCCAAGGATATAAGAGAAAATTGTGTAAGTAGTCACTAAAAGAGCATAAATAATAGTTATGACAACTAAATATACATAAAAGAGAATTCAAGGCCCACAACAATCTCCTAAGATAATTAGCAATGATCCCCTTTATGGTTGAAATTACAAATCATGCTCAATGAATGAGTAATCTATGTTTATAATCGAGTACTAGTGTACACTCCAAGTATGGATGTTAGAGTTAACTAAAATGGGTCCACATGAATGAGACAAATTAGTGCACAAGTGAAAAAAATGTCTCAACAAATAGACGTTAGACTCAGATGACGATCCTTCCATAAACGTGAGCAATCAATGAAATATTTACCAAATTTGTACATGTGAAATGCAAGTAGGCCAAGCAGGTGGACGTTGGGCTCTACCAAAAATCCATCCATGGATAAAATTCAACAAGACATATGAAATGCCTTGTTAGATTTGAGCTCACCCATCAATCTTTGAAACTTGGGAGAAAGTAAACTAGAAGTACTAAATAAAGGGATACAATGTAGGAGTCTAGGGGTGGCTAACCCTAATGGGGTCAAGGGGAAACACCCCTTTCAAGATTTAGGGGTAACACCCCCAATGCACTCCCTATTGTGGTATAGGGTGGGGTTGAGGGGTAACACCCTTGATGCCAAACATAATTTGGAGCTTGCATGGCCCTTGGATTTGACCAAAATTCATCAACTTTAGCAGAAAAATGGCCCCCCAAAATGGGCATTGATTCAATAACCTTGAATTTAGGCCAAGCTATTCCCTCTCCCTTCCCAATTTTGGCACTTTATAACTTTAGTGTGACTACAATATAAATTAAACCAATAGAATGAGCATGAGAAAATAGTCACTTTTAAAAAAGTGACACTCAATTCTAAATTACATATGCAAAGTTATTACATATTTTGTTTTCCACATTAATAGCATAAATTAATTAAATTTTCTCAAAATTAAATGCACTTGACTAAAAAATAGTTTGTCATAGAATAAATGTGGGAATAGAAATAATGACCTCTCAAACAATAATGTCAAGTCTTAATGAACCCCACTATGCACTCACATGTGCATTATAATTAAAGAAAACATATTTACCCTTGATTTTAATCAAGCTATTTTAAAAAGGAATTAAATATGTAAGATTTAATAAATGTTTAGGGTAAATTTTTAATCAACTTAGCTTATTTTAGATGAGAGGAAAACTAGGTGCCACCATGGAGAGAAACTGGAATATGGATCATGGTTTTTTGGTAATTCCAAACTAGTTTAAATAACAAAATCATGAGACAAGCCATGGGAGTTCCATTCAATGGTGTTTAGAAGGTTGTGTTGTCATTTTTAGGTTATGTGAGTAGTGCAGACCATATAAAGACTAATCAATCCATGAAAGAGTCTCAAAATTCCCTTTTTGAGTTATGATCAGGTTGAAGCAGGGCATGATAAAGCTCAAAATGGAATGGGAGTCATGGAATGACTTAGTAGGTCATGTGAATGATGAAGCAATGGAATATCAAGTTGTGTAGATCAGTCAAAAAATCTTGGACTAGACCTTAAGCAAGTTGAGTGAACTTAAGTGCCATCAATGGTGGCTGGAGCATGTTGAACCTTACCCTAACTAGGCTATGTGAGGACTATGTCAAGTCATGTGAGGATATGAAACTTATCCAAGAGTAAACCTTTAGAAATAGATTCCTAAAAAGGTAATATGAATCCCAAAATAAATATCTATACAATTATTTATTTAAAAACACAATTCCCACAATACAAACCATGTAATTTAAAACAATGTAGATATCAAAGAAAATAATGAGAAATATCACCAAGGATTTAAGGAAAGGTGAACGACCATTGAGGGAGGCTCTGATACTATGTCAAATTTCTCTAATACCTCTCAAAAATATTAAATGCACACATCAATACTATGGAGTAGGTGAGAAAGTTCAAAATATAGTAATGCATAAACATTCCTCATTAACTCTAGATGATCAATACAAAGGAGAACCATCCATTTATATGCTAGTTGAGTGGACTAGTGACTCATTAGATAACCTAAGTGTGTGGGCATTACCACTAAGAACCATCCAATTATATGCTAGTTGAGTGGACTAGTGACTCATTAGATAACCTAAGTGTGTGGGCATTACCACTATGAGTGGAGAGGGCACTAGGGAAACACTAGTGGGTTGGAGGCCTTAGTGGTGCAATCACTAAAGAGACCAAGTTGAATGGAGATGTCATCCACCCACTAAGTGCAACCATGCATTCATGTATGCATGATTACATCACAATGATGTCATAAACCACTCAAATAACTTAAACAAACTCTATTACTCTAAGCAAGCATAATGAAGCATGTAAACAAAACCTAGTGGGAACAAGGCATACACCAACAAGATTTGTTATCAAATTCAGATGGAAATTTAACGCCACTCTAGGAATCTAAAATTTAAAAAAAATATTTGGATTTGGTTCATTGCCCTCTTTCAAAGATAATGTGGATAACGTCTATGTGTTTTATGATGATCAACAAATCTTATAGTTTTTAAACATCTCTTGACCCTTTAAATCTCAAATAATATATGAAAAGGAATTTGAGCCTATGAACACATGTGACATGGGAGAATATGGCATCTTATAGCTAAAATAAAATCATATACCTATGGGAATAGTTTCATCAAAATGAGCCTTTTACATGGATCCATGAGCTCAAAAGTAGACACAATCTAAAGCAAGTGAATTGATTTCACTAAAGAGAATTTGGTAACCAATGAACATCCTTAGTATGTCAATATTGGCCTGAGTTACACTAAAAGTGAGAAACAAAATGTAAAGGATCTGCTAACAAAATACAAAGATGTGATAGATTAGACATCTGAGGATCTAAAAATATTTGATCTTAGGTTCATCATACATACTATCCCTTTAAATTTAAAGCACATACTATCTCTTTAATCTCTTCCCAAATCTCCTCTTCTTTCTCCTTTTATTCTCTATTTCCTATTTTTAAAATTTCAAATGAGAAAAGTTCCTCTTAAGGAAGGATTTCCTTACTCATAGAGGATTAAGTCCATTCTCTACTAACAAATGGGAAGGTAACATGTGTACTTTCCAATGTGGTAAAGTAAGACAATAAGGTAGGCAAATAAATATGACTCCCTAACAACTCTAGATGATATAAAAAATTGGTGACAATAGCCAGATCAGGGTGAAATATGTTAAACATATGATGACAATTACTCTTATAGATCCTAATAGAATTAATTAATAACCATTTAACCATTGATATCAACATGTGAGTATGAGAGTCAATATTGTGTATATATTACTGATAAAATATGAGTGCCACTCAATGTCAAAAGTATAATGTTCTAAGATAAGGTGTATTTTATGAAAAAACTGCATTAAGTAATACTGAGCATAATAATAAATATAAAGAAATATTGAGTTCCATTTCAAACACTGCAGGGATAATTGTGTATCCAAAATCAGATTCCTAAAAGTGAAGACCCCATGAAGGAGAAGAAAAACTCAGGGACAACTCACCATAATTCTACCATCTCTTAGACATGAGGGGAATACACAATTTCAACCATGTCAAATTACTACTTAGAAGGCCCTACGTAACTACATTAAATTCACCAAACTAAAACATCACATATGGTGAGGGAAGTATGGGGTCATGAACATGCCCATGCAGGTTCTCATTGTAACCCTATAGGTTGTTTGATAAGTTATCTTATGTTTTACCATATTGTGCATAAGGTGATAGTTATTCATATTAATCAACATATAAGATACCAATGACTACAATCAATTAGTAATTCAAAATCAAATAATGAAAATAAATAAATAATCATATAAACTAAACAACTAATTCAACCCAAATCCTCAAAATATTTTTAAAAACCTAAAAATAAAGATTCATAATTAAAATCAAAATAATTTTAATGATTAGTTGTATAACTTCTCAAATTTATAAATAGTAAAATAAATTTCTTTTAATAGATATTAATTTTTAAATCAAATCAAGATAAAGTTTCAATGGAACAATAGTGTAAATACTTCAAATAATGTAGACTATGTGGTTTGTGGAATCCACTCAAGGGGGAAAAGACATAAGTAGCCATTAGATAAGTCTAAATTACCTCCAAGAGGAAAGATAAATCTAGCAGAAGTATTATGAGATCCACATGGATCAACATACAATAATAATCATAAAATTTGTCTTTATATAACAACTAATGGTGAGTTGGGAGACATTATATTTGTAATGTAACCATTATGCAGAAATCATATGGGGTTCGCATAGAATTATAAGGGCCAACTTAGAAAAAAATGTGAAAAGTGAATTTTAAGCCTAAAATAAGCTCAACTTTCTTCCTCTAACCTATTTAGACTAATATGAATATGGTTATACACCTCTCTCAAACCCCATACTCGGATTATGCTCAAACATAGAGGCATGACATATGGCTATACTACATGACATTTCACTAACATTTAGAAATTTAAAACATTAGTAGTTTCACATAAGTGGGATACACACCAAACATAAAATTGATATTCAAGATAACATAGGTACATGTAGGCAAATAGAATAATATAATTTTCACACACTGCGTTTACACACCATACTATTATATAGATAAAATGGGTTTATATTTGAGGTATTTGAAAGTTTACAAGATCTTCCAAAGGGTCAAACAAGAACTTTTACATTTATACATACATGCATGTACTGCAACTAAGGTCAAAATGAAGTAAAATAATAACTTGGCCATCAATCCATAAGGGTTCAACATAGTGAGTAGTTATTCATTAATTTTGTGAATAATGTGATACTTTTATCATGGAAAGTAGCATGGTGTTATAATTTCATTCAAAAGGATGATTATATTTAAGATAAAATAGAACTAAATAGTGAGAAGGTGATTTATCTATTAGAATTTTTTTTTTTTTTTTAATGTGATGGTTAGTTTTTGGGAATAATAGAAAAACAAGAATCTTTTTGAAGTTCTTTAATAGAAAATCTCATCAATCCACTGTATATATCTTAGCCATCTCATATTTCCTATGTAACTCCTTTTAGGAGTTATATTTGATGGTCATATAACCTTATAAATGTTTTGATAAATTATATAAAATATAAGATATAATTTGAAGGGAAATTTTCAATTTTGAGTAAATATCAATCATGATACTATGGCAGAAAAAGTTATCATCAAATTTAGTATCGAATGTATTCACCCCTTGAAATTTTGGTGTACATAATTAATTATGGATGACGTTTCCTAATATCACTCACCCACTCTCCTATGAACCAGCTTCATATAGAAATCTAATGTGCTCAATACTTGGATCATTGTGGGCTACTGCGATCATTGGAGGCATAGAAAAATAAAGAATAAGATTTTGAAATAATGGTTTTATTTTTTAAGGATACTAAAACCTTTTAAGTAATAAATAATTAGTAATTTCAAGGAACATAGATAAATTAAATTTATATAAAAATAAAGTTGTAAGATACAAAACTCTAGATTTACACAACAAAACCTTAGCAAGTTAAGGAAACATCCACGGTGTAAGATATCAAGTTTTTATAACTCAAGATGAATAGATTATATGAAAACTCCAAAAATATAAGTATGTCTAATTGACAAAGTACTGTTAGGATTCCTCCTAAAAATAAAGTGGAAAAATGCCATTAGGACTTTTCTTCTAAAATAAGAATCTAGTGGAATTCGTCTTCCTAGAAACAAGGGTTTGACTCTTTGAATTTTTTTCCACCAGCCTCCCTTGACCCCTCTATGATAATGATCCAAAATTTAATTATTTATCACATATATAACTTATTTAAAGGTTTTTTTTCCATTAAAAATGTATCCAGTAAAAGAGAAAAATATGTAAAATCCCTTGTGTGAATTTCAGCTCAAATCACAAAATATTTGATTTTTCTTGTGTAGATATTTTGTCAAATATTTGTCATTATGTTTGTCAATATAAAATTCTCATTATAGATAGTATAGAACAACTTGCATGGAGATTATAATAAAAAATCACAATTGCTATTCAATATTCAATGAATACATATGGGTAATTTTCCAAATAGTTTGCAATATACAATGAAATGATTCCAACTGAGACTAAGAATACCCAAATGGATGTTAAATTTAGAATTGAAAAAATAAATATTGTATTACAAATTACATACCAAATGAGTTGAAACACCCATGTTATATGACAAATCATCCCATGAAGGGATGTGCACAAAAAAATACTGAATAATGAACAAATGAGGATTGTGGCTATCCCAAGAATATACAGATTGTAAAAAAAAGACAATATGCAATATTAAAGTCCAAAAAAATCCATAGAAACCATAGTGAAGACCCAAAAAATTTCAATAGCTATGATACCTCTTTGAAACCCTCTAAAATTGCTTAACTTATAACATTAAATCACCTTCAAATGCTACGATCTCCTTCAAGGGTTCAACTCTAGTAATTAAAAGAATATTATTTAGCAAAAACATCAAAACCTATTTGAATATATATACCTATGAACTCTAAATAAAGCTTCCCAGGTTGGCTGAATTGGTTTTCATCCACACAACCAATCTTTCAATCTAAAATAAATCTGCACACCTTTGAATCCTAAATGAATCCACCAAGGATTGGCTAGGTGGGTTTTTGTCCATGAAACCAATATTCCCAAGGCTTTTCATCTTAGGGTTTTTAAGAACCAAAGGTTCTAGATGTACAAGAGATTTAAATAAAATATCAAAACAAGAATCATTGAAATGAGCCCCCATAATAATAACACCCTAGGAACTTTATGGAATTTATATTTCAAAAATACTTTTTAAATAAACTTTTCCACACTTAATAAAGTGACTTTATAATATTATTCTTTTTGGGATCCAATGTAAGTTATATTATAATTACACTTAATCTCCATATAAGTGACTTTTATTTTGTAAATTACTTATGAACCCATAAGACACTTAATGTTCACCTTTATAAATAATTAATATGAGTTGTCTTTTAATTAACCCCTTGATAACTTAAATACTAATTATTTAATATTTTGATTATTTTCCTCATGTCTGTCTAAAGTTGTGGAGAATAAAAAAATACCCTAAAATTGAATTCTAAAGGTGCCAACAAACTCATAAGCTTACTGGAGATGTAATTTAGTGAAAATTAATACTTTTCAAAAATAGTAACATTCTCCAATAAATTTGGAGAGCTCTTAGAAAGTAAAAAATACATCTAAAAAGTACCATTAGACATATTTTGATATCTTGAACTAATTTTTGTGCCAAAATCCCTATCTGATAACAATGGCTCACTCCAAGATTCTTGGGATCTTCCAAGAATTGTGTGAATAGTGAAAAACTTAGATAGAAGTGAGAATATGAACTAGAGTGTGATTTCACGATAGAATGATGAAAAAAAGTGCATGGAGATGTTTTTAAGGACTTTTAAGACATTTTCATGCTTGGAATAATCTTTTAAGGTAATGTGTGTGGTGAAAACGTTACTCAAAAAATGACTAATCTGGTTCAAATAAGGTTGTGAAACATGAGGTCAAGAAATTGGTCTATAAGACCAATATTTATCATTAGAATATATGAATTTTTCATTTTAGGATGTCCTTAGGATATATAATAACCATTTACATGGATCATGATTCATTTAAAGTATCTACACATGTGTTGGAGGTCTAAGTCACCATGACTAGTCTTTGAGGTAAAATGGCAGTTCTAAGTGAGTGAGTAGGAAAGATGTTCTTGAGCCCTTATCTCCTAAGTTGAAGTGTCTAATGAATTTTATAATGGTCTTGAGGTAATTTATACTATGTCTATATAATTTTTTTATAACATTTGAGTGGTTTAAGTGTGTTTTAGATTTAGTATTGAAAGACAGACTTTTTGGTGTACACAGGGCTAATAAGACAGTTTGTCCTAAAAGAGATTTCATGGTCTAAATGAAAGATACAGGTCTAAAAAATCATGTATTAGGTTAGTATAGGTATTTTTATAATTTATTT
Organism: Torreya grandis; assembly: GCA_037957365.1. Taxonomy (NCBI): domain Eukaryota; kingdom Viridiplantae; phylum Streptophyta; class Pinopsida; order Cupressales; family Taxaceae; genus Torreya; species Torreya grandis. Next base: position 4,228,005 of record JARHVA010000491.1, read on the forward strand.
GATGGTTTTAAGATTTTATATAAATCCATATGGGCCCAAGAGGATCAATATTTGATGCCAAGAAGATAGACCTAATGTAATTAGGTCTCCATAAGACCTAAAATTGAAATGAAGCATAATAGAGTTATGAAAGATAAAAGGGGACTTAAATTTCATTTAAATAATTTTTATGATATTTCATAAGACATATTATATGGCCAACATAAGAGGTTAAGGGTGTGTGGCTGACTAAGTGGTACATGAATAAGAGATGAGTATATATACAAGGCATTTTAGGCCTATTTTAGCAAGCTTAAAGGAAGCGAATGTATTGATAAATAAATGAGCCTAAGGAGGTCAAGAAACATATAATAATATAATTAATATCACACATGTTTTCTATAATTGAATATCAAGGACACATGACCTATTCAATCTTGATGAGGGCTAGTTGAGTGAAGAAGCTTAGAGGTAGTTTTGAGAGAGATCAAGTGGAGTAGAGTTGAACGACTGATCATTATCTATTGAAATACTATCATAGTTGCATAAGATATGTGTTCCAAATATATGATAGTGGATACATTTAAAATATAATAGATAAAGTGCTGAGAGGAAAGAAGTGTGATTGACTAAGTTGGTGCTTGAAGGAGTTGAAGCTTCCTTACATGTTAGAGCTTGTAGAATTGGTCTTGGCTGAGTTGGTGCTTGGTCAAGATGGAGTTGGATCAGCCTTTCAAGTTGGTTCTTACAAAAGTGTAATTTTACAAAGTTTTTCCTTAGTCATAAGGGGTTGTATCATTCTAGTAAGTAGGTGTTTGCTAAAGTCAAGTGGGTGCTTGATAAATTTAGGGTTGGTACTCCATATTGGGTTGGTTCTCAACTAAATTTGATACATTATATAAATGGAAAGTTTATCAAATCTTTATTTCAATGTATTTTATTCTCCATGAGAGTTCCCACACATGTGATATGTTATCTTATTTCATGCTCATTTGATTGGTTCTTAATGCATTACTAGATCATTATGTTGCTTTCATATTTCATAGATGAGTAGATGTCATTGATTGAAATTTTTAGAATACTGATTCACCCCCTATCAGTCATTATGCTTCCAACATGGCCTATTATTTTTGAGGATGTGAAATCAAAGGTGGATTACCTTGACCAGGGTAGGTATATTGTGTAATGTTGCTTGAATTGGCTTAGATGGTTAGGTATACATATATATGCATTGAGATTATATTGTGGATACAAAATATGTTATTGTTGAAACACATTTTAGTTTGGATTGGATACATAACCTTGATTAGATAATTATGGTTGTGGTAATGGCATTTGGATCTATGGAATGTGTTGGTATAGTTGGGTTTAGAAGGGAACTTGTTTTCTACTCATTGAACCCTATTGTATATAAAGAACACATTGTTGACTAGAACCCTATTTTTGGAGGTGTTTAAATTTGGATCATTTTTATACATGCAATACCCATTGGGTGAAAGGAAATTATTTCCTAACACCAGGTACTTGATGTACATAGGAACCTTGTTGTTGGTTGAACACATGTTGTTGGATAGGCACTTGTTGTTGGTTAGGCAATTTTTGGGGGTTTGGCATTTATTATTGTTGACCAACTAGAAATTTGTGACCAATAGAAACATTTTGTATATTAGGAAATTTTTGTGATTATTAGGGTATATTGGTTTGTGCTTATTATGGCAGAACATTTTTCCCCCTATTGTGGTGGCATAGTGTTTTTTCACTTGTTATGGTGTTAAGTTGGTCTATTTTTGGTTCATTACCCCTCATTGAACACTCAAGGAAGCAAATAGTGAAGAGTGGACGTTGCCTGTGATTTTGTTAAATAGTCTTACCTATCCCCTATTATTGAAATCCACTCATGGCATTGGTTGGAAGATCTATTATGTGTTTTTAGGTAGTAAATTATACCTACTTTGGTTTAAATTGGAGTGCATTTATGTGTTATCCAAAACATTTTGAGTGAGGTCTTCCATTTGAGTGGTAGTTTCTTCTATTGAAATGGTGACATTAAACACGTCACCAACTAGTGTGATTTTACTAAATGTGTCTATTTTTTGGTTTGAATATCCTAAACCATCTATTTGTTTCCCTACTGATGGAGCTAGCACAATAAGTGGTGTGTCATAAAAAACCATTGTGTTAAGATTATGAGCTAGATTTAGGTAGTTTTGGTATTATTTTTATACCTATTCTATTTAATCATCCATAGGGAGTTTCTATTTTGAAATCATACTTTGGATTTTCGATGGTATTTTGACTAAATTTTGACTATAACTAGTTGATGCATGTTTAAACTATTAGTTTTGAGGTGTATTACTAGGATTTCTAATCAAACTACTTAAAATTTCATGTGGGAAGTTTGGCATAAACTTGGATCCTACTTCGATGACTCTAATGATTATTTCATATTTATTCTCTAACAAATGATGATCAAACAAGTATGGATAATAACTTATCTATGTTGGTGCCATAACATAGTAGGGCTCTTATTATTGGATTTGTTCAATGGTAGGCATTATTTGAGAAAGGTACTATGTTTTTTGCTCTTGTTCTTGGCTTGGATAAGAAGGTGACTTCACCAAATACTCTTCTAATTGGTCTAACCTTTGTTTAACATATGTAATATTATAATATGGATAGGGATCTGTATCATAAGCTACATCAGTGTACAAAAATTGAATAAAAGGGTCAATGATCATAAAGTTCTCATAGGTGTAACAAGTCATTTTAAAATATATGGTTAGGTTTTGTGAAAAATAAAGGATCCAAAGGTAGCAAACCACTGAAGTCTATAAAAATGAACAACCCTTGGCTCTAGGCAAAGGTAAAGATAAAACAAACTCAAAAATAATCTAGTAAATGATACTGATTTACACAAAATCGTAAACATCTATGGATAAGGTATTTATTTTTCCAAAGGTGGTTATAATAGAATAATTTCAAACTATATCAAAAGGATAGCAATGATTTTCTCAAAGGCATTTATAATCGTTTGATGTGAAAAAAAAAGTCTACACTCAAAAATAAATAACTCAAATAATAAATTGAAGACAAATGAAACTTAGTCAATTAGCTTGGGTAACACTCAATAACTGGCTCACTAAAAATCAATATTTGGTTCAAAAGAGACTATTTGATGATGGAACTAGGAAATTTTAAAACTCAATGTATAACAAACTTCAGACAAGGCATGTAGAAATAAATTAGCTCAAAGGAATCTCAAAAAAGGTACAAGATAAATAAAAACCACTAAGTCTACAGAAAGGGTCTTTTAGATCAAATAGGAAATCAACCCAAGTAACACAATCCAAACACAAAATTTAGACAACATAAGCCCAAATTAGATGAGGCTTTGGTGTAAACCTAATTAGTTTAGGATTTTTACTATGAAAGGTTGAGTTTCAAATTTAATGCAAAAAGACTCAGATGTTCTAAGATAAATGGGCTAGACTAAAATGGGCAGCATAACTATGCATGTGAAACAAGAGGTATAATAATTGTTTTAGAACTTGGTTTCAAAAATGATAAGTGTTTTGGAAAAATTTATGCATCATAAAAATTCTCCTTCAAACATATGGTAAATAATGGTTTTGGAATAAAATCCAAGGCAAATGTGTGAGATGAAACGCGTAGGGTAACAATGCCCTATTTAAACAAGTGACACATAAACAGTTTTAGAATGAAAAATCTAAGGCATAATTATGACACAAAAAATAAAAAGTAACATCTCTTAGAATAAAGTGATGTGAAAACAACATGATAGTTTTGGAATTTTTTCAACTTAACAATTAAAATAAATAATTTTATTCTCAAACACACATGTAAATCAAAGAAAATAAAAATAGAACTAATGGCTTATCCTATCCCTAAAACTAACATGGGTGTGTGTGTATTCTACCAAATTTTCCACTGATATACTAATTCTTGTGAGGAATTAAGTGTTAATCCATTATTTAAATCATAGGTGTAGGTAGAGTTTTTACAAACACCTCTATTTCTCAAGCCTTAGCTTAGAGTGAGGAGCACTCAACATTTAGAAAGAAATTTTGAAAAAAGTGGGGTTGACTAAAATATATAGGTTTCAAAATGCACTATATGGTCTAAATTATGGATAACACAAATTTTTAATCATGTCAATTGTGTTTATACTCACTAACTTACTATGCAAAGGTCTATTTCTTTGCACAATGACTTCAACCATGTACTGGTTATTGAATTATAATGTTAACAAGACTTGACCTAAGTTTTTATTAGGATTATAGAGGATATTTACTTAGACCTCTATTAATCCTAGTATCGCATTCCCAATTTATATACCCCACCATGGATTTGGGTTTATATGATGTTGGGAAATGAAACCCCAATTCAATGCACCCCTAAATAACTTATGAGAGAGAAATAAGTTCCTACTCAAAAGCCAAATTAAATAAAATAAATTAGAAAGACTTTAGTGCTAATTTATAGGTCACCAAAGTCACTCAGATCTAGGTCACCAAAGTTACTCAGATCTTGGGAAGAGCATACACAACATTCTTTCCAACAAGACTAAACAAACAAGGTAATAAACCAAGCACTTTTGGTCACCTGAGTTCCCTATAGGGGTTGGAGGGAGAAAATACACACAATAGGTTTTAATTTTCCACAAACAAGGAATCTAATCTATTAATTTTGTAATTAACTAATAACAAGGAATAAATAAAAAGTGAAAATCTCTTAATAGCTCTAACTAAAGTTTATATTATTTTTAATAGTACCAACTCAATTCATTGAAATTTTGACACCTTGGCCTTGTTTGCACTTGTAAAAACTTTAAAAATAAAAATAATAGTGTGATTAGGTTTTTTTCAATCATAAAAAACAAGTGTATGTGAAATTTATAACTGTTTATGCCTCTTCATCTCCACCTTAGTTCCTTTTAAAATGTTAGGGCATTTACTTGTCTTTAGGCCATAAAGAAAATGAATAAACAACATTCCATTTTGAGCTCTCAAGTTTTTGAAAATGTAGAGTGAAGCTACAATTTATGCAATAGAGTGAAGGCATCATTTTTAGTAAAGCCATTATTTTCCTAAAAATAAAGACATAGATAGAGATCACTTTTTGGTAAAGTCATAATTAAACAGGGTGAACCCATTGATAAGATCAAACAAAGTCATCAACTATAGGCTCAAAATAGGTAAAGTAGACGAAACTAAATGGAAATTTATTGGGCAAAGTCAAAACCACTAATTCTAGATAATGAAGCTATCTTTTAGTGGGTAAAACCTACCACTTAGAAGCTATTATTTTTGTATAAATAAAGATTGTAAATAGGAATGGAAATGTAGAAGCCACCATTACATAGGCTGAAGCCATCATTTACACAAAAACTAGAATGATGTTATTTTCAAGGGTAAAACTCTAAACTTGAAAAATTAAATTCTTTTGTTAGAAAAACTAAATGTTACACATCATTCTCATTGGCCATATGGGATGTGTGATCCTACTAGTTATGACATTATGTATCTTAGGTTTTCAAAGAACACACAAATGTTGATTAGTTCCTTGTTAGTCTAAATGATAAAAAAATCAAGCATAAAAATACACTAGAACTAAACACTCTTGCCTAAGAACTAGGGGGAGCATAACCTAATGAACAAGATCACAAAATAGATATAAAAAAACCACAAGTAATTTGCCTCCTTTTTCAAATTTGATGTCCACTTATTGGCATAAGGATGTTCTTGATTGATCTATGATAACTATATAATCTTGTCAATGTTTCTCCATGGTGGTAGTACTTCTCCAATGGTTACTTGTTTCTTGGTGTGAATCTTGGCATAAAATGCGCATTATAACAAAACTATCAATGTCTTATTAAAGGTATCTCAAAAAAATAATCTTACACACAAAATTTTATTGGCATATGGTGTGGGCACTTGTATTTATAGATCAAATAACTAATTATAAAATTAATAAGATTAATTTATATTCTAACTTTGGTTGATTCTAAAATAACCTAGGTTGAGACAAGATAACCTTGGATTAGGTTAAAACACTCATCAAATCTTGACAACCCAATCTCATATATTTATCAACCATGACAACTCACTTTAGATATTTTTGAGGTTGTTACTCACCTTTTGAGAATATTTAGGAATTAATAAGTCACTCTATTAGCTCCTTTAACATTTTACTTCATATTTAGCTAAAATTTCTTTTTTTATAAATGAAATTCACTAATTCAACTTAGAATTTTTTTAGGAAAGTTAATTGAGTTCTACAATGTAATTAATCTTATTTAGTGTTTTTTATCTTTTGTAAATTGTTTTAAATGTTTTTAATTAATATATTGATAGGCCAAGAGCATCAAATTACTATGTCATAATTTGACTAGGGTTAAAACGAAACTAGGTTATGGGTGTGTATAGGGTAATACCCCAAATAAGCAAGCTTTTCCATGTTTTTGAGTAATTAAATCCCTTACATAGATAAATTTGGGAATTCAAGTGAATTTTAGGTTTAAATTATGTCATATGCTAGAAATTAAATTAAATCCCAGTTTAGGCATGAAAGTGGCCAAAATTGAGTGTCTACAAATGGTTGTGTTTAGGACATGATAGTAGCATTGACACTAATGTCCCTATTCTAATGCAAGTGTCCTTACCCTAAAAATACTCAAATTTTAAAATATTTTGATGTGTACAGGTTGGCTTGAGAATTTCATTAACCCTTCCATGAGGATTATTACAAAATAAATAGTATAAATACAAGTCAAAGCCAATTTATTTGTATATCTACAAAATATAAGTGATCACCTCTCAAGCTTAAACACAATACTAAATTTTAAAGTGAAAAACTAAGATATTTTTACCTATTCATCCTTATTTGCATATAAATCATAGAAACATTCATAATATAGGTCTAAAGCAATCAAATAATACCCCATGAGCCATATTTGTCAAGTTAGAAGCTAGATCATTGTGTGCACTTACATATAACATTCAACACTATTTTTCACACACATACCAACACATAGGGGAGAAATACATAAATATAAGGCCTTATTTGTAGTACTGGATATGTATAAAATGCTCATTTATAGAGGCATCCTTAAGGTCAGCCTGACACTATGAGCCACTAGCCCATTTTCATCAGGGTAACCTAAGCTAAGTGGAGAGTTAGGGTTTGAGCTATAAACAATGATACAAAGCCTACATTTAATATCTAGATACACAAAACAAAATGTGATATAAAAATTAAAAATACATAGATGGTCACATATTGATATAGTGAACATTATAAACAATACAGTTGTATTGATATTTAGATAGTAATACTAAGATAAGTGTTTATAAATTGGTGCAAGTTTCTAAGCAACTAGAAAGAATATTTATATAATTTGATGATTGGTTCTTGAGCATTAGATATCTTATTTCCAAATTTGTACCTCTCATATCTGTCTATGCATTATTGTATAAGCTAAGTATTGTTTCGTATTTGTGATTACACAATCAAAATATTGTTTGGCATTACACTTTATATATTTAGTATTTTTATTAATTCAACATTAAAATTGAATATCATTAACTAAATTATTTAATTATCCTACTCTTAATAATAATTTAATCCGTTTTATATTATATTATTATTCCCCAACCCTTAATTTCCAAATAGAGTTAATCATTTGGTGAACTTGACTTTTGAGTATTCCTATCCAATCCTAATGTGCTCTAAGGTTTTCTGATTTTTTTAATTTCAAAATTTCCAAAATTTATTGAAAAAAACCAGATTTCTTTCAAAGTTAAAGTAATAAAATATGATTAATAAAATTCATACATATTGTATTTTTCCCTTTGTTAATTACATCATGTTAGTAATTATGTGTTGTATTTCATACATTGTTAAATCATTAACAACTTAATTAAATGCAATCAACAAATTTGTACAAATAAAAAAATCAAGAACAACATGATACACATCTAACACCTCTTTAAAATTCTTGTTGTAATACCACTAAGCATTTATCTAGATTTACTAGCTTCCAACATGCATGTGATCAACCTTTTATTCCACCTGAATCTTAATCAAATTATGGCTACCATCCCACTCCCATTATTCATGCATGGCTTATATTAGATTTTGTGGTCCATACTATCACTACATGAAAAGGAAAAGGTGATCAACATCTTCAGCCCCTTATTAATATATAATAGGTTAATTTTAAGCCTAAGCTCATGTTCAAATTTAAAGGGTATGATATGATTGAACAATTAAGTAAAACCCATGTTAAGATATCAATTCTTAAACTTTTGAAAAAATAAACTATTTATAAAGATATCTTAAATGAAGCCTTATGTGAAACCCAACTACCAAGTGATATTGAACTAACTTATTTTACAGCTATCATACAGGATATTAAACATAATTCCAACCTTGTCACTTTTTATCTAATAAAGCTACCCTCAAAAGACATTATTGATCAATATTTGTCTCTATTCATAAAAGTCAATATTAAAAATAAGGGAATCAAGAGAGTACTTATTAATGGATTAGGTCTAAACATTTTTAGTTTATAGTTTTTTGTAAATAATGGGTAATAGTTTTGATGTTCATTAAAAATTAGACATACATATCAAATTACTTGATAATTCATGCAGGCCACCTATTGGTCAGCACACATTATATGTGGCATTAGGACCAAAAATAGTATAAGCTACTTTTCAACTAATGTTTTAGTCATTGTATTATAACTTACTCTTAGGTAGACCTTGGATACACCTTATGGAATCTATACAATCCACATTACATAGATGTATAAAATGCATGCATGATGGGACATTATGGATATGCATGTTGATGATAAGCCTTTTACATTTTGATAAATGTTACATTCAAACACTTTGGCAGTTCCCCAAATGGTACTGCCCAAATAATTTATTTTAATTATGATCATCACCACTTATTAGAGAGGGAAACAAAATAAGATAGATCATGTATATCATGATATTTATAAATCACTAACACCCTAAGTAAATATGGATGAACATAAATACAATAATATAGAACAAATTACATTATAAGAAGAAGCAATGATATCATAACCACAAGAAAACAAATCATTCAAACTACCTTTAGTGGTAAATTTATAAAAAAAGATGGAAAGTTTTAATATTATTATGATAGTGATGATGAACTCCCTCATGATATGAATGATGAAAATCTCCACACACTTATCTTTGATCCACTTGAGCATATATCACATAATATATTTACAAATATGAGCCCTCGTACATACAATTTAAATTCATCATTAGAGGATACAAAATAATGTAAATAAATGCAAGGTAAAAATCATTGATGAACATGTGAACAATTGTTATAATATTCATCCCTGTTAGTTAAAAGCTTTAATTCAGCCTTATAAAGGTAAAATGTGAATCCACCATGTGAATAATGTGGAGTCAACTCATAAGTCTCCACATCACATATTATAGATCTCAACAAATCAATATGTTCCACATATAATTCTTTCTATGTTAATTGAGCATAATATGTTATATTTACCTCCTAATCAACATCGGTCACAAAATAGACTTGTGCCCAAATAAGGATAAAGATATTACACTTATCATGATCATTGGTCATGATACTGAACATTGTGGTGGTTTACAAAGTCACATTTAAAAATACAAACACAATGGTCATATAAAAATTATACCTAAAAACTGAAAAATACATAATACTTCCATTCTCTCAAATGAAAAGCATCCTTCAAAATGCCTAAGGCATGAATATCTAATAATTACTGTGAACATTGATGGCATTTATTTCCCACATATTAAGATTGATAAAACCAATTGGGACACTCTTTGTAGTGTCACATATTTACCAACATTTGGACATAAAGTCAATGAGGTACAATATTTCCCACTTTTCCTAGAATCCCTTAGATGTATTTGATTACCCATAGCATGTGGACCTAAAGCAATACATACCTAATATGGGTAATGGATCAAAAACCAAATATAACCTTTTATGTTAGATAATATTGGGTGATCGACATGAATACAATGATAAAGCCTACCAATATATGCCTTACTTTCAAATTTGAAGCAAAAATAAATTCACGTTCTACATGATGGACACATGGATAAACCTATAGCAATAGTAGATGGTATTACCTTACTAGATGATACAGAAGCATTGGTAATCAAAAGGAACAAATTATTGAATTAAAACAAGGAAACAAGGCCAATTCCAAATAGCCCTTTATCTTTTAATGCAGAGCATTTATGATTTCCAAAACATTCCAAAATTCTAAAAGAATCAACTATTCTAGATAATACAAAAACATTCAAATAATTCAAAAATACCAAAAATATTTATAATTTCACATGTTTTTTAGCTTTTGATTACATTTTTTACTTTATATTAGTAGATATCATATCATTTCTAGACACATATATTTCATGGGTACTTGGGTGTGATACATGCATACATTAGACCCATGATATCTCAAGCATGCATAAGTTGGACCTTTCCTCTTCTAGCATTATACACTATGTTGGGAACGTCTTAATTTTATATGATCATGATTGACATGAGTTTCATTATTTTATGATCATTTTCCATTATATTACTCATCTTATATATCTTACGTATTCCTATACTCATGTTGTTATCTTACACAATGTCTTTGATATGCTATTCTACATGACATTTTATTAACACATGTATGCAAAGACTATTGTCACATGCTTATACATGTTTCTTGTGTCTTATTACTTCACCTATTTACATTAGCTTACTTGAGTGTATTTCTTTTTCACTTATTTTGTATTACTTGTGAAACATTTGAATATGTTCGTTTGATTTTTGGCAACAATGCTTTGAGTGTTTCTTTTCTATTTGGCATGTGGACATTTACATATGTATTCCACTTATTTATGTAGAATTTGAACATGAACCTTGTTTGTAGTCTTCTTATACCCATATTTATCTGATATTTTGATAATTTTATGTGTGTGATTAATTACTTTTTGAGATTGTTATCTTCTAGATATTACCATGATTCATATCATGCATATTAAGTCTTATTAGGTATGAATATTATGAGATTCATTGATATATCTATTTCAACATGACACTAATATATGCTTCTTTACTACAAGATTCATAAAGATACACCATAGTTGTCTTATCCTTTTGAAATAATGTGATTATCACTTTTATAATCTCCTCACCTCAAAATGGAGAGACTATTAGTTGGGGCATGTCATGGAATACCTATTTCCATAAACATATATTTGAAAAAATGGGAACATTTCATTCAATTTACATAGTTTACGTGATTCAGATATACAATCAAGACATAATTCTATGCATTGAACATTGATTTGGGACAAATATTTTTATATCTATGATACATATTATGCACATGTTATAGATCAGAGGTTAAAATTTTATAGATACTTTAGATTGAGACATATTTGAGGTGTACATGCACTAAATTACATGTACACTTTAAAATCATACACATATTTATGCATCAAACTTACCAAGATGTGCCATTTGAGATTTTATTTTTTGCAGTAGTTAACTCTTTTTTATTAATGCAATTGAGATTTTTTTCCTTGATGGACTTGGCCTTATGATTTTAATATTATGGGTTGATATGGTTATACCATTATACTTAGGTGATATTGGCTAAATTAGATAGATTGAATAGATTGATTTACACTTGAGTTGTGCGATTGAGATTATGTGTCTTTGATGGACTTGGCACAATTCATCCTTATACTAGACTGGGATCATGATGACCCTCTAATTCTCTTCTTCACATCCCCAAGGTTTAGTTTTGAACCTTTTTCTAGTGCTTCAATTAGGAAGCATCTTTACAAAGATAAAATACCAAGGGGCAATATGGTTGCATTGACATATAGTTGTGTTCTTCCTTACTATCTTTCTTTCAAGTAGTTTTCAAATTATTCAATTTCATATTAAATTCATTAATTACACATGTGACATTATCTTGGTTGTGGGTCACTCACATTCATCAAATTCAAGTGGGCTCAAGCAAAGACAAGGTGTGTTGTACACACCACAGTATGCTTTATTTCCTTTAACGTAGTAATTTAATATTTATGCATTACCAGATTAAAAGGGGGTAAATGTAGATGCTTAAATCTGGATTTATATGTTAAAATAGTCTTGTACACATGACAAATATATCTTAAGGCTTTACCCTTTAGTTTGACCTTCTTCTCAATTGAAAGGATTGCATTTTCCACCTTACTTGGTCTAATTACTTATTTCTTAGTTTAACCTTGATTACTCTAATTATCTACAACACCTATAATAATAGAATGCTTAAAAGTTGATATATATACTTCACTATCAATTACAAAACCTCATTATCTTCCCTCCATCTTGGATAGTTTCATTAAGTATAGGACAGTAATGTTTACGCTATTGTCCCTATTCCAATGCAAGTGTCTTTTCCCTATAAACACTCAAATTTTCAAATATTTTGATGTATATGGGTTGGCCAAAGAATGTCATTAACCCTTATGTGAGGATTATTTCAAAAGAGCTAATATAAAAACAAGTCAAATCCAATTCATTTAGACATCTAGAAAATATCAAGCAATCACCTCGTAAGCTTAGACATACTATTGAATTTCTAAGTGCACAACTAATATATTCTACATTTTTCATCCATGTTTTCATATCAATCATATTAACATTCATACTACAGGTCTAAAGCTTTCAAAGAATAACCCATGAGCCATATTTGTTAAGTTACAAGGTAGATCATTGCATGCACTTGCATATATCATTCTAGACTATTGTTCACACACATACCAACACATAGGGGAGAACTACATAATTTTAAGGCCCTCCTTAGAGTATTGGCTATGTAGGAAAAACTAATTAATAGAGGGGTCTTTGAGGTTCGATGAACATCGTGAGCCTACTATCCCATTTTTTTTAGGTAACCTAACCTGAGGTGGAGAGATAGGATTTGAGATATAAATAATGATACAAATACTGTACATAAAATATAGATATATCAAATGAAAGGTAGCATGAAATATAGAAATACCCAGTTGGTAGCATCTTGATATGATAAAAATTCAATACAATATAATTATGTCACAATTCAGAAAGGAGCATCGATGCAAGTGTCCATAGATTGATACAAATATCTAAGCAACTAGAAGGAATGTTTAAAATTTTTGACAACTGGTTCTTGAGCATCAAACAGTCTATTTTCATATCTATACATTTCAGATATGTTTTTGTGTCATTGTATAATATAAGTATTATTTCTTCTTCATGATTATATAATTAAAATATTATTTAGCATTGTACTTTCTACATTTAATATTTTTTGTAATTTAACACTAAAATTGAATTATTTAATTAGCATGCTCTTATGAATATTGTAATCCATTCTTGATTAGACTATTTTCCCCCAACCCTTAATTTTGAAAAAGGGTTAAAAAATACATGCAGTATCATTAACACAATTCATTTATTCCATTTCTAGGACATTGGGATTATTGGATAGATTGTAACCATAATTTATGTTCATCTCATGCTCATAATTATAAACCATGATTGTGGTATAATCATAAAGGCAAGTGTAATAATGGGCATGGGATAAACATATACTATGATAAACATGTTAAATATGGCCTTGGCCTTATTTATGGAAAGATAAATGTCACATCATAATGGCAATGTATGGCATAATTAAATTTAGAAATATTTTATAGTTTAATATTTATTTCACCTTTCATTTTATACCATTATTCCATGGTGTCATTATGAAAGACACTCTACCATGCAAATAGAAGTGACTATGAGTGACAATGAATATAAAATTTTATATATATATATATATATATATATATATATATATATATATATATATATATATATATAAATAATGTGATCAATCAATACACTTAATTTATTCATTTGCTCTATTAAATTTCCTTTTAGAGTGACACCATAGTCAACCCCATCCAAGACAAAAATTCCAAGTATTATACAATAGATCATTTATAGACATCTAAATCAACCCTAAAATAAAGTCCATGAATTATAGTTGAACATTTTATGTTCTTTTATGATGTATTCCTTGAAAGGAATGGAAAACATTATTATGTTTAAGTATGAAACTAAAAAGATTTCATTCAAGCTAAAAATTACCTTTAAATCTAAATAAATCTATTTTGTTTAAGAAATATAACTTGGTAGTCATATTTATAAACTTATGTACATAATAAAACTTAAAATAATTGTTTATATCTATACAACAATAAAATTTTAAAAAATGCTAAACCAATTAAACAATAAATAAAATATAATTCAAGACTCTAATATGGTTCCACATTCCACTTTAGTAAATCTTATGTTAGTCAATCTTGTTTTATTAAATAAAATATCATAAAACTTATATTGTGTGTACTTATACATCAAATAAAATTTAATTTTAATATTAATTTGCTCTAATGTAATAATGATAATTATTTTTCTGAAGTAAAGTATCCATCTTAAAGGAAGAAAATATAAAAGCCTAAGTTTAAAAAGAAGACACTAATATTAAAAAATACAACTTATATGTACTTTAGAGAAGGGTTTATTTTATTTTATTGATTTTATTATTTAGTTTTCACTCAAAATGCATAACTTAGATATGATATCATGTCAGCCAAGAGACATATGATCTATAGCTCTATTTATAAATAAATAAACTTTAGATAAAATTAAACTATCAAAAAAATAAAATCATAAACCCTAACCAACTTTACACATAAATAAATTTAAAAATAGCCCCTAATTAAATTAAATTAAATAAAAAGTTTAATTCAAAAATGTTAGTGTAAACCCTAAATAAATTTTCATATTCTATTGAAATTATATTTAAACAATATTTAAATTAAAATATTATTTATTATAATATTTTACTATAAATAGAATATAATCCCTAAAAAACCTTTTTTATGAGAATATATTTTTAATTAAAAATGAAAACTTACATAAGTTTAAATGCATTTATGCAACAAAATTTAATATAATTTTTTATATTTACATAAAAAATAAATTGTAAAAAAAAATATTAAATAAAATGTAATTTGGTTGTCATATTTTGTTGTAAAATAAATTGATTGTATTGAACAGAGTAAATATTAACCATCCTCTATCTTTAAATTTATATTGATGAATTACAAATAAAAAGAAAAAAATAAAAATACACACAAATATAAGTAAGAAATCATAAGATAATTATGTGTATTTGCATAATTGAAAATCAAAAACCCTATCAAAAAAAATATATGCTAAAAAACCCAACTAAATACCTTAAAACATTTACTCAAAATCTTTTGAATAAAAATGAAAAAATATAAATTTTTAAAAGCAAAACACAATTTACACAATACCCATTATATTAAATTGAAAAAAAATACAATTATATTAAAGGAAACCAACTTTATACAATACATGCTACAAAAATGTACTACAATTTAACATACAGATTAAATAAAAATAAAAATATATTTTTTTCAAAAAATAATAAAAAAATTATAAAATTTACCTAAAATTTACATGAACTTCAAAAATAATATATATTTTTATACTTAAAATGATAGTAAACCAAACTCACTCAAATACCCTAATAATAAAAATGTCATATGCCAAATTCTTACAAAATTTGAAATAAAATTAAAATTAATTAACAATAATATTAATAGAGTTTTGATAAAACATTTATACCCATCAAATCACATAAACTTTATAAACATAAAATATAAACTTAACCAAACTTGAAAAAGTCAATTTGTATTATTAATTTACATAGAGACAACATATCACATCAGATAGACTTGATATGAATAAAACTTAAACTTAACTAGACTTGGAGGGATTATATATTCCATCACGGCAGCATCATTATCAACTATGCATGTCACATTCTTACATGGATAGCATGAATTGCATTTTTCGCCATTCCGAATGTTGCATCCTCTCCAAATTACATTATTACATAGTGGAGGTTGACTTTCAATAAGCTGCACAACATAACACAATAATAGATCATAATCAATTTCTTTATAATATTTGAAGTATAATATTATATTTTACTAAATAAATAAATAAACGAAAATATGTATATTGTATTAATGTTAACCATTCAAAATCAATTTATATTTAATTCATACACATAAAATCTCCAAAAAGAACAAACAAACCTGACATTCATCATTTAATTTATTTTCATCGTTGTTCCAATGTTCAAGCACAAAAGGGTCCTTGTGTTTTCCTCCTACAATAAATGTGCATTATCAACACTTCAAAAATATTTTATAATTATAAAACAATATACAGAGCCACAAGGCAAGAGGATATTAATTAGGATATTTCTTATAAAACAATCAGAAATATAATAATTGCAGACATAGCTATAATACTATAAGTTTCCATAGCAAATGCAATACAATTCAATGAAAATGACGGAGAAGAAGAATGTATGTCACATGATTTAAAGATTACTGCAAAAATGAATAAAGAACAGTTATGTTTAGAGTTTTCATTTTATTTCTAGAATCATTTTGCAATTTAGGGAAATAATGGTAGGTACACAAATTTTTTCACCCACTATAAATTTCTGTAATTTCATTTATGCAATGCATTTTAATAGTGATGTGATCCTATTTTTCCGTGGAGAAAAATAAGGAAATACATGGAACCCTATTATTACAAAACGAATCTTACTTTTTCTCTGTAGCACTTGCTGAGAGAATTTAGTTTGCCCCTTTAACAACTAATTTATTTGACTCATCTTCTTTCTGGATGGGGAAGTAGGTTTTTTTATTTTTATTTGCTTTTCATATTTTTCAAATTCAGTAAATGTTTTATTTTATTTTAATATAGTTTTTGGATTTTTTTAAAACAGCATATATATATTTTAATTCCATTTTATTTTTTTAATATAACATACATAAATTTTAATTAATATAATATATTTTATATTTGAATATTTTTATATATAATAATTATTATATATATATATATAACAACATAAATTTCAATTAATATTTAGATTTTGAAAGATCTTTTTTATTAATTAAAATTAATGTTAATTTTCAGATCATGATAAAAAAACTAAAAAGAAAATAAAATAAAAAATAATAACTAATAAAATGATAATGTTAATTTTCAGATCAAATAAAAATTTACAAAATGAAAAGAAAATAAAAAATAATAACTAATAAAATAAAAAAGAGATAAAATATAAAGCATAAAAGTTAAATTCTTACTATTATTTTTTTGAAAAAGAAAAAAAAAAAAAAACTATTAAATAGAATAGTGGGTCTGTTTGCACTCTTAAAATTTAGGTTGAAGAAAGGAATCCAAAGTTAAATTGATAAATAAAAAATTGTGCTGAAAAATATTAAGAAGGCCATCTTTGTGTTGAATCATCTTTCCAATAAATAGAGTTGTACATCTTTGATTTTCATAATAAATAAGATCTTGTAAAAATCCTTGATTTCCTCTAAACAGATATTAGAACTTGCCATGGATCTCATAATACACTAGAAACATAAAAACAAAATATTTTTCAAATTTTTATTTATTATTATAATTTTATACATTTGTTTATGTTGAAAAAGAAAGTGCTATGTCTGCATGCAAAAGTAATGAGAGTATACCCATAATTGACTTAAAATAAAATATTAAACTATAAAAAAGTTTTATACACTTGAGAATAATTTGTTCTTCTTCTATATATTGTAAATCACTTTCGACAATATTAAATTAAATATTTTTAAAATGAAATATATAAATAACTTAAAATTTCATTTCTATAAACAATTATTATTTTAACAATATCTATTTTATATATTTATATAATAATTATAATTAAATAAATTCACTTAATAAACCATAAACAAAAAAATATAATAAATATTTTTTTTTTTAAAAAATTATAAATTTGTGTGTATTCTTTTTAGAATCACACGATTTAACCCAAACATATTTTAATATTTTGAACTAATAAAATTTATATTCATTAACAATAATTTATTAACAATAAATATTTATTAATTAAAAAAAAAATGGTAAGTATAATCCACTATTCTTAAATTTTCAACTTTATAATTTATTTTTAAATTTTGATTGAGTTTGATTATTTACCATAAATCTATTAAATTAGTAATAATATGAATTTATGTTAATGTTGAAGAGTATATATATATATATATATATATGTGAGACAATATTAAATAAATAAATGTCATAAAAAAATTTATGATAAGCGGGGAGGCATGTTCATGGAGAGAAGGTGAACACTTTCTTGTCTAAACAAGTAATACTCTTTAATTTTCTTTGCTTATTAAATTCATCACTAATCACATTTTAAATTATTGACTTGTCTAACAGCATTTATGTCATGTCCCCCTAGCATTTCATGGCTAAGATTGTTCTGACCCAATAATATATACTATCTAAGCTCAAACTTATCACTCTAGTCTTGTTTGCATTATTCATGTGATTGTGTTTTACATAACAAAGTAGCTAAAATAAAAAACCGGGAAAATTTAATAAGTGTAAGGTTTGAAACCCAACATCATTGCTTGTGTAGCGGTGATTTTCAAAGCATTTTTAACCTTGAGGTATGGCAAGAAGCAAGGGATGTGTAAATGACTATTGATAATTGCATTGCTCAAATGGGTGTTCATATGAATAACAAATAGATTGTGTTTATTACATCTCTCTTAATTTATAAGAGATGATTTTTTACACTATTTAGTTCAAATTATTCTCTAATTTAATATAGGAAGGGTTTAGAGTATCTATCATGCATAACATTATTTATAACTTTGAAATAGGTTCTTTGTTTTATGAATTTAGGATTTTTATCTACTTACTTTAGGTTGAATGATTTTGTTGAGAAAGCTGATTTTTTGTCAATTATGTCATTGAATTTGATGTGTTTTGTCCAATGCTTGGATTTGAAAGGGGGAAAACTATGATTGATATTTTAATTAAATGTTGATTGTGGATAAGTCAATTCTAGCCAAGAAAAACCTTACAAAAACCTTGTCAATGAATAAATTAATTCCAACTTAGTCATTGCTCTTTTAATTAAATGTTGATTGTGGATAAGTCATTCCTATTAAGAAGTTAGTGTATATAGGTGTATCAAGGATGTTTCAACACCTAAATTGTTTTTAATGACTCAATTTCACAACATTCACTCATAAATCCTCCCTCACTGTCTTAGAGATACAAGGTTGCAAGTTTACATTAAACTTAGATTTCAATAAATGTGATTGTAAGGATTTATTAGATCTAACACCTTTGGAATCATCTTCTAGGCTTGTTTTTCTAACTATTCCCAAGTTTTTGTGAAATTTCAAGGATTCAAACAGAATTTATAGTCCTCCAATGATGCAAAGTTGGCCTTTTATACTTTTCCTTCATCTTGTGTGTCCCTGAAATGATAGATTCAAACTAATTATGTTGTTGTAGACTTCTCCAAGTTTAGGATGTGTTAATTTAAGTCCTTATTCCTCTAACAAACCTATTTCAAATTAGAAAAATTGATCTTTAAAGACTTATCAAGTCATTTAAGACCTTTAAATGAGTAAGAAAGATAGAGATGACCTTAACTAAACCTATGAGATTCCTATCCATATATCAGACTTTCTAGAACCTATTAAATACATTAATTATTACAATTTAAGCAAATATTCACTCAAATACATTTGAAAATTCAAATAACAAGTATTGGAGGGAAAACACTCCAAGACCTTTATTAAGAAACACATTAAATGCCTCATTCAAGGCTTATTGACAACTATTAACCCTTCTAAGACTAACTATAGGACCATATATACAAGTTTTTAGGATACTCCTATATCAAGAGGTGTAGTAGATGCATCATTGCCTTGGATGTCTTGTCATTCTCCCTCATAAAATTGATATTTGTTGCAATCAATGTGGTATTACAAGTCACATTTCACATATCTATTTGTCACATTCATGCTAACTATGACCTCATTAGATCTTTTCATATCTTATGCAAGACAAAGTTTGTTAGCAACTTATTTGATCAATGAATTGCCCAAGTTATTAACTATTAGGTTGTTTGTTTAGCTAATGACTAGGGTAGACACTCCTCTATCATTGTAAGACAATATAGACTTAGGTGTTGTTTCTGCAATGTCATCTTCATAGGCACTTACCGAGGTACATATTCACTTGTAATTTTGAATTGTAATTTAATACTTTTGTTTTAAATATTTTAATACACACTTGGGAAAATATAACTTATATGCACAAGTGTATTGTGTATGCAGGGCTATAATATGACATTTGATAGTCCATTTTAGATGACTACTATGGCAAATCCTCATGTTTATTCATCATTTGACTTGCCTGTTCATGTAACTAAACTTGGCACTAAAGCAGTCAAGCATCAATAACAAATTGAGGACCATGAGCTTCTAGTAAGTGCATGTTTAAATGATTTTTTATTATAGTTTAAAATGAGTTTATTAACTTGGTTTCATGTATAATTATTAATTTTATAATATTTTTTGTATTTGAATAGGTTTGACTACAAGTAAGCTATTAGTGTAGTACCCATAGTCAATCCTTGGAGCAATCCAAGGCATTCAGGATATATTCATCTATAAGCAAGACATCCTAGGAAAGTCTTCTTCAAGTAAGACCAAGAGAGGGAGACTATTTTATGATTAGGATGTTGTAGATGATGTACTTTTTTGTATGCCTATATGATAATATACGCATTTTTTGCATTGTACATGTGTATATGATGTATTCACACAACATTAAATACTATGTTGTTAGACATGATGTATTATTTTGTATGCCTATATGGAAATGCATGTATTATTGACATTGTCTGCCTATATATGGCATTCATACATGACATTCTTATTTAGTACATGAATATTTAAGAAAATCAATGAAGTAAGTCTTACTTGAATCACTTGTGTTTAGAGTATTATGATTGATTGGTTTTGAAGTATTCTTCAGGATTACAAATGTTATGAGATTGAAAATAACTTGTTAGGATAATGTTGTAAATCAGATTGGTATGACAGAGCTTAAAGTTAGAAAGATTGACATTTCTTGTTCTTAAGAAGCTTTATTTCAATAAGAATGCAAATGAAATAAGAAGTAAGGGGTGTTGAACCTATATTTTCATTAATTGAATCTTATCTGGTAATGGTAACCTAGAAACAAGTTCATGAAAGTAGCAAACATTGGACTTATGTTCAGAGTATTATGAATGATTGTTTTTAAGTATTCTTAAGGATTACAAATGTTATGAGACTGAGAATAACTTGTTAGGATAATGTTTCAAATTAGATTGGTATGATAGAGTCTATAGTTAGAAAGATTGACATTTCTTGTTATTAATAATATTTATTTCTATAAGAATGCAAATAAAACAAGAAGTAAGGGGTTTTGAACCTATATTTTTGTTAATTAAACCCTATACTAGTGATTGAATCAGTCTTAGATTGGTAGTTGTTAGACACCTAGTCACTTATCTCAGTTCTGAACGTTTTGTATGGAGTGGTATTAAGGTAAATACAACCTTATAAGAAATAAAAATAATTAGTGATTAAATTTGAATTATGTTTGTATGCTCATGGTCATCTATAGTTTCTTACAAGTCCATAATGTTGAGTTCTTAGCAGGATAAGCCTTATAAGTCCGAATCAAGGTAGAATCTTGTTTTGAACATGTGCATTTATTGTGTATAGAGTCTATACATGAGGAATTAACTCAATAAATTGTCTAAAAACTCAACTATACAATTTTAAACCCTCTCAGCCTATACACAAATTGGTAAAATTAGACCTAGGGTTTTGATCTAGAAGTATCCATATCTTGAAATCTAACCATTGAGAGTTCTTAAGAAATTGTAATCTGATGTGTTTTCACAAGGTATAAAATAATAAGTAATATTTATAATGGTATAGATAGGATAAGTAGGTATTTCAAGATTGACCTTTGTCATTGGACTAATGGAGGCCTGATGGGATTCTAAGAGTATGAGAATAGGGGGTTAGAGGGAGAGTTGGTCCAAGACTAAGTCAATGAAGAAAGAAGACCCTAATGGGTTGTCAAATGTGATTTTATATTGTCTTTAATATCTTTAGATAACCCAATACAAGGAGCTTTGTAGTGCAACAACGCTACTAGGGGAGTGAACCAAGAAAGAGACTTGTAGAAGAAAGGAAGATAATTGGTAGATAAAATTATAAAGAGTGCTTAAAACAAAGTATAAAAAAGGTCTAGAGGGAATTGGTATCAGTTTTAAGTTGTTGTTTATTGGCATTTCATACCCTAAAATACTAATTAGGCCATTGTAGCATATATGAGCCTATAACAAGTAAATGACTGATCTTGTGAGGAATAAAGAAATGGGTGATTAAGTTGCAAGAGAGGGATTGTCATATAATTTTTTGAAGGGTGATGAAGGACTTATAGGTTAAGTAATCTATTATAACTACCTTTTGCATTCTATAACCAAGGATACCATTTCTAGGCCATGAAAAATAAGTACAATTTTTTTTAAAAAGGTTTAGTTGTTATGATTGCTCTGCATCAATTCAGTTGGGTGGGTTGGTTCAAGATCCTTGGTGAGAGAATCAATAGATTATGAAGATTCAATACATTAAAAAGAAGATACCTCTTAACATGTGATGAAGTCTTTCCTTCTAATGGGAAGGGTTTTACACCAGTGAAGAAGCTCATATCAGTTAAAGAAAGATAACATCATCTATAAGAAAATCAAGAAGATCTTGAATATACTCTTTAGGCCTTAAATCATCTTGGAAAGTTCCCTAGACTTCTTCATGCCATGGAGCAGACCCTATCCTATCTCCATTCCTTCTGAAGCATCCCCAAACTCCATCTCTAAAACTGAGAGAGTAGGAAAATAGACCTTGGGAGAGAGCATGAAGTCTTCGATTGGTCTTAAGGGATCATGATATTTGATACAATTTAATGTATCACTTCACTCTCTTCAAACTTCAAACTCTTACTTTAAGCCCTTTAGTACCTAGTCACTTTATTTTCCCTTTAAAGACCTTCTTGATTGAATGGATAGAAAAGACCTTTTTAGTGTTGTATTTGGGATAAAGACAAATTTTATGAATTTTCAATAGGTATTTCACATGTCTCATAGGTTTTATATTATATATAAACCAATTTCTTATTGGTTTAGAGTTCCTTTTTTATCAAACAGTGACTCGGCCCTATTTTTGTCAAGAGACCTAATTGTTCCACTAGTAGGTAAAAACTTAGATGATGGATTATTTTCCTAAACCAACATGTCAGTCAAGTATGAATGATTTTTTTAGATGAGAATAAACTTTTTCTTGGTGTCTTTTGGCTCGAAATTGAGCAAGATAGGTAAATTTTCCTATTCACTATCTAGAGGAACTTAGAATTATGAGTATTACTATGGATAACTACTCAATACATCATCCATACACCTTATTTTGACCTTAAAACACTTGGAATAGTTTACTAACCTTATTAACTAGGTCTCCATACATTTTCATCAAATTCTATGGGTTTAAAATGGATTTTTGACCATTTTTTAATCAAAGCCCCATAACCATAGTTTTCCTACACTTTAAGGACCTGAGAGATAATTAACCTTGTTTCATAATGATAAAAGAGGTTATTTGAAATATAATAGATGTATAGGACTCCTCACTCACATATGTAACTCATCAATCCTAAGATTCAAACCATACACAAGTTTCATCATAAAAACAAGCTATGCAAATAGTGATTCTCAACCAAAATTGGTCTATGTTCATAGAAAAGGACTTTCAATGTCTTGAATTCACTATATTTTGATTATTTTAGTTCAAGTACATTTCAAGAAAGGCTTTGAAATCACCATACACTACTCATAATCATAACAAAAAACACATACATTTACACCTACTATAGGTATGATTCAAAGATTATTGCTTTATGTTTATTCTTGAAGAAGCTCATTTCATATTATTACTCATACTTATCCTTTTGGTTCATTCCCCTAAGAAAAGAGTGTCCATTTTTGGCTCCAAAACTTTCTCTCTCAATACATGTATCATTTTAGTAAATCATACAACAAACACTTGTTTTAAACATATAATATAAGTAGGAACGTTCTAACATATAGGAAGACTCTAAAGGACTAACAAAGACTATTGACTCTACATAACACTTTAAAACTCTCACATGGAAACCATAATATTTTATATAAAGGATGTTATGGCATCAATAGTTTCAAACACTTGGCTTCATTTGCTCCCTGATACCCCTTGGCCAAACTTTGAAGTCACTTTGACCACCTATACATGGCCATTTATACCTAATTAGGTGTAAATGCCCATTTAGGTCTATTGGCATATTTGTGAAACCTCCAAAATTTCTCATCTCTCATGAACCACAAACTTATCCCTTGATAGTGTCAAGATGCTTTCATTAACTATAGGCATGCAATTTAACTTAATTAGGCATAGAAGGCCTAATAGGCTCCTTGATTGATTAGTAGGCTCTTGAAAGATTTTTGACCCTTGGAACACTTTCACAAGATTCAGACAAACCTTTTAAATTTCTTGAAACCCAATTCTAATGCCACTAGCTTCTATCCACATTTATATGGTTCACATGGACTATTAGGCCTGTTAGGCTTCTTAATGACCTCCAGCTAGAATATTTGCCTTTAGGATCCACAGGTGAAAATTCATCACTTCAAGAACATATATATAGTAAAATTACATGTGATCCAATAACCATGACATCCAATTCCACCTGCAAGTGCATTTTCACTACTATTTAAGAGCATAGAAATAATGATAACAAATGTTATCAAAGTTGAAGCTACAATCTAACAACTACATTTTCGATGCTTGTTAGATTAAAATTGGCACTACCAACATGTATATAGGGGTGGATAATGTCTTGAACCAAGTTTTTTGCCTCACATCTAGCCTGGTTAACAAACCCACCACCCATTCTAGGCTCAAGAACATCCTTCCCAATACAAGAAAGATGTTGATAGCCTAACTTCATGCATGCATAAAAAAATGTAATTCATATGGATGAACCATAAGATCCATCCTATGCATATGAAAACCCTCTAATTTCCACCTATTTCTAGTCTATATCACCTCTAAGAGCAATCTATTGAAGAATTTACAGTAACGAGTCCTAAAATGTAACTTGTTGGCAATGAAGAGACAACTTGTTGACTTCCAACTATCATTTTTACCTCTGGGACCCACAAGTGAAAATCCATCATTTATAGCACATCTATATAGTCAAATTACAAGTTATCCAATGACCATTACATCCAATTGCACTTTCAAGTGTATTTTCACAACTATTCGGGAGCATAGAAATAATGATAAAAAATGTTATCAAAGTTGAAGCTACAGTATGAGAACTTCATTTCCAATGCTTGTTAGATAAAAATTGGCATTTCCAACATGTCCAAAGGGGTAGATAATGTCTATAACCAAGTTATTGGCCTCCCATCTAGCTCGATCAACAAACCCACCACCCATTCTAGGCTCAAGAATGCCCTTCCCAATACAAGAGAGATGTTGATTTTTAGCCTAAATTTAGGCATGCATTAAACAAATCTATAAGTCATATGGATGAATCGTAAGATCCCTATTGTGCATGTGAAAACCCTATCATTATACACTAGATCTAGTCTATATTACCTTTGAGAGAAATCTATGGTATAAATTGTAGTAATGGATCTTAAAATGTAACTTTTTGGCAATGAAGAGACAACTTGTTAACTTCTAACTATCATTTTTCCCTTCAGGACCCACAAGTATAAATACATCATTTCAAGCACATATATATAATAAAATTACACATTCTCCAATGACTGTGACATCCAATTCCTCCAACAAGTGAATTTTGGCATAAGAAAGCTTGTCACCTGTGTTAATGCTAAAATGATCTAGAAACGTGTTAGCTAAAGGATTCAATGCATTGATCGACTGATTCAACAGACTATAAAACCATTGTAGGGCATAATCCTTTAAAGTACATGAAAAATATCTTCATTAATAATTAGTAATTTATCACATAGTCCAAACATGTTGTTTTAAAATCTCTCAAGTGTCTCTAGATCACCCTTTCCATCATATAGAGTGATCTTAGATTGAACAAAACTTGGTGGCAAGGGTGTAGAATCAATATGATGTGTTAATGGTGTTTGAAGTAGAGAAAAAGAGTCCAAGGCTTGTGTTGGTCTATATGCACCTTGCTCAAGATGTAACACCTTGGATTAAAGAGCTTTTATCTCTTGCATAATGGCAGCTACATTGAGAGGTAAAGATGTACTAGTTGTAACTAGTGGTACTACATAAGAAGGTTGGGATGCCATAGGGGGTTGTTCAGACATATTTTCCCATGTAGTGACATTTACAAATGATTTTTTTGAAAGAATATAAGACTCAACTTGCTTAGCCTTTTTAATTTCCATGATAGATTGTAAGATAATATCATGATCTCAGGGTTGTTCCCTAAGTCTCTCTCTAAAACTTTGTAGAATCAAAAATTTATTGATGATAACATCATTATCAACAATAGGTGGAAGTGGAAAAAGAGCCCAATGTGGTAGGTCGTGAACATCAGTGTGTGTATCATCATTTTTATTCTCATATTTCTCATTGTCTAAGTTATCCTCATGAAAATTAGTGTAATCTAGATGTTTAGGTTCTATAGCAGGAAATTGAGCTAGTTGTTTATCCATGGTATATGGATGGGTTGGAGGAATCCAGGTGAATTCAAGAGGGTTGTCACTATATCTTTCTCTTTGTCTTAAAAAAAGAGATGCAAGGATCTTAGGTGGCATAAGGAAAATAACTTGAAAAATTAAAGAGAAGATTAAATAAATGTAATCTAGGATTTAAAAAATAACAAACTAGAATATGCATAAAAAGGATACGAAGATCACAAACATGTAAGGTGATACCTCAAGAAACAAAGGGACCTAGTAAGTTTAACTAGGGTTTGAAAGAAATGGATTTGAAAATTACTATGGTAAATTTTAAAAATTAAATACAAAATTCTGATTTAAATATGCAAAAAAATTAGAAAATTATTTCTAAAATCAGCAAGAAATTTTCCCTAGGGTTTCTAGGGTTTTTGTGTGCAAACAAAGTAAGTCGAGTTTACCAAATGATTTAACTTTTTTGGGAAATAATTGAGTTTTATTCCTATTTTATTTAAGGGTATGGATTGATAAATTAGTATAGAATATAGAGATAATTACAGTCCTAATTTATATAATTTATCTACCTTTTTAACCTTTCTAAAAATAGCAATAAATAAGGTAAAATATAACTTAGCTAGAAATAGGTTGAGATGGCTAAGATAGAGGTTGAAACTAAATGTGCAAGACTGGGACATTGTTATGAATATAAATTTAGCTTTTGTTTGGTAAAAGGATAAGAGTGTCAAAAATAGGACACTTCAGATTCTGATGTTATAGTCCACTCTTACCATTGTCCAAATTATTCACAGACTTAAAATTTTTTAGGTTTTTGCATTGTTCCTATGTGAGCCTTCTTATGAAATCTGAGCACTGATTATCAATGAAACTCATTGTAGAGCTAATTTAATCTTCAAAACCCTAACCCTCCATCATGATTGATAAAACAATATTTGATTTACTTGAAAAGTGGGGGTCAGTGTGTCAGATGCACTAAATGTGTAATCTACACCCCTTGTGTGGGCACACTTCTTACATACCAATACTCTGAAGATGGATCAAGCCATATGTAGTTCTCCCACCTAATGTGTTTTATGTAATAGTGTGATGTGGATGCAAAAATGCCAAGTTGAGAGTGTTTGAGATGGATAGGGATTGGTATGAGGGTTTGAGTATGTTTATAGCTATGTTGGGTGACTATATACAAAGAATAAGGAAGTTTACCTTAATGCTTTGTTTTTATTCTTGCTTGCTTTGTAATATTTGCCACCACTCTTTATAAATAAGCTTTAGATGGGTTTTTATAAGGAATAATTGGTCATGTGTTAGATTTATTCATTCTAGGTTGACATAATGAAGGATAGGGATCAGATGAAAATGACCATTAGATCTCAAAGTGAAAATATATAGGAGCACTAAAAATGAGACATCCTAAGGTCTGGTGCTATAGTCCAAGTATGGCACTCCTATCTTATAGGCTCAAGCCCTAGGAGTATAGGATTGGCCTAGGAAATAAAGTATGGTTAAGGTGGAAAGATTGTTTAGAAGATTTCAAATGACTGGTAATGAGCAAAATGATGTCTATAAGGGTCACAAGATCATGACAAAAGGATCTATGGATAGGGTGTCATAATCCACACTCAAACTACCAATTTGGACATTTTATATGATGACATTTGGCCCCCCTTTATTTTAGTGATGTAGCAAATTTAAATACTAGAATAAAGGAGAAGTAGAAAGTGTACCTAAACTTACCTACAAGGGTGAAGCCAATGAAGATGTGTGATGTTGAGTGTGTTTAAAGAGAGCACATCATGAAGTGTAAATATTCAAGAGAAAACAAGGAGTAGATCAATTCTTAATAGACATGCTATGTCTAAAATAAGAATGTACAAAAACTAGGTAAAAGAAAGATGAAGAGAAAGGAATGAATACACCTCACCAGGTATACAAACCAACACAAAACCTATTGTGAGAATGAGTGATTATGAGTGATGTTGGGTATGTACTACACCAAGAGTAATATTGAAAATGGAGCTAAGTGCTCAATTCCCTAAGAGTGGTTCAAGAATATAAAGGCTAGCCCTTTATCTCTATCATCACCCACTAAGTGAAGCTATGTGATCATGTATGTGTTAATCAATGTTTGAATTGAGTGTTCAATCCCTTTGAGTAGGTGACTCAAGAATACAAAGGCTAGTTATTCCTTTGGCTACATCATTACCCACTAAGTGAAGCTATGAACTGATGTCGGTATAAATGTGTATTGTATGAGATGGCTCATGAATCCCATGAATGATCTATAATCTAACAATGTGGCATGGATATATAAATGTTCATTGAGAACTAGGCCAATCATGGCCACTTCAAAAGGTGGATATTAGGCTTGTATGAAAGCCACTCTAAAATTAAGAACTAAGCTTATATGAAAGACACTTTGAACTGATGCCAACCACATACATATGGAATAAGACATGCAACTACTAAGAATACATGGGTAATATAATGAACTAAAAAGAAAAGAAGGCAAATATGCCAGGCATATTACCCTTAATCACTAGTGTTTGTAACATGGATTTTGATCTGGAAGTTATACCAACTACCTAATCTGAAACTAAAAGTGAAATCCATCATACCATACATGATGCCCCTTATATATAGATATTCTAAGTAAAACTATACTAAAACTACCAAATATGAACTAAACTATGTTGACAAAATTGTAACTGACCTTACCTTCTTGTCTATTTCTATAAATTTTGAGTTTTTTGTTGTTTGGATAAGAACACTAAAAACAAGACACTTTGTTATCCACTGCTATAGTCTAAGTATGATGCTCTTATCTTTTATTTTTTGTGATCACTATTATGTATTCATCACTATATTTTTAGTCTATTCTTCCTAGTTTGAATTTTGATTATTGTTCTGAGTGTTATGAAAACTAGTAGAAGGCTATGATCTCTGTGATAAAACCCCTACTTATTGCCCCCTCTTCTAAGGGTAGAAATGAAGACCCTGTAAAGACTTCCCTTAGAATAAATATCCATACAAACGTGTTATGCTATGAAATACATGATATAATAGTGATAATACAAAATATGTCTCAAAACATAGCATAGTTTGTATTAGAGATTGTTATATTAATAGGGGTATGCCTAGTAGATAAATGTAACAATGTAATATCATGTGCAGTATATTGAAATGAAACTAGAAATTTGGTTAGTTGTTAGTTTTCAAGGAGGGATGAACCATGATGTCCATCATGTCATAAAAAAAATCAAGATAATGCATGATGTGGATTATGGCATTGCAACCAATTAAGAAGAAAATAAGAGACAAGCATGCAAGGCAAGAAGCAAGAAACACACAAAAGTGGCCAAGGGGCCAAGAAATCAAGGGACATGGACACATATCACTCAAATTGGGAAAGCAAGTGTACAAATCATGTTCAAATTCCCACATATACATATAATTGAGAACAATCAAGGTTGGCATAAGGGCCACAAACACATAGAAGAGTATAAGCAAAGGGCATTGGCAAATGTTCAAAAGCACACACAAGAGTAAAAAATAGGAATTGAGAAATGCAATCACATCTAGCTATTCAAATCAAGAAAGGAAATCATGTAAATTCTATAAATACTATCACATCTAATTAATCAAATCAAGAAGTTAAAGTATGCAAAACATGGAGTACAAGATGAGGTAAATGCTAACAAATACACAAGCATTATATACTAGTATGTATAGATAGAATAATCTATGTAAGCTAGTAAATAATGTACATCAACATGATAACTAGAGTGTGTGGTGTAGGAATGACATAACTTGGATGGTGTAGTCATGTAGAAAATGCCCCTGGTGGGTAGATATGTCGATGTATATCTTGAATGTATAATTAGGATGCCCCCTCAATGGGTAGAGTGAAGCAATCAAGGATCTGGATGTCATTGTACATGCTCAAAGAAAATCAATTGCAGCCTGGGAATGTAGATAAAGCAACAAATAATATCATAGAAAATCAAAATGTAAGTGTAGCATGGTAGTATAAATGTAAAGCATGGATAATGCATATAGTTGAAATGTTTCTGGTGTTTTGAGTTATTTAAATGTTTTTATATTTTTGACCTATTATATTATTTTTGGTATTTTAAAATAATCTATGTATAAGAAATCATAAGGAAACTATGTACAAGAAATTAAAAAAAAGTTATGTCCAAGTAAGTAAAAAAAAAAGTGTATAAGTAAGATAAGAAGAAATGATACTAACCAATAAGTTTCATAAGAGACTCCTTATCATGGTGTCCTATATCAAGGAGAGGGATCATGCATGACCATGACTCATGATTTAAGGGTTGAGACTGTAAATCTGAAAGGTGTGTATATTGTAAGTGCTCTAAAATGTCTGTAGTGGAAACTAAATTTGGGTTCCCCATGTAACTCTAAAAAGTAGATGAAATTATGGGGTTCTAAGGACCAATCTAGTAGTAGAAGAAGATATCTAAAAACATGCTCTATGTGTAGAGGAATGAAACCTCAATGATACTATTGTGGGTGTGAATATTTTAGTTGTAAACTATCTAAAGTCCTAGAGGAGCTAAAACTGGTGACTACAAAGTAGGAAATGGCTTTGAAGTGGGGAGTGGTAACTCATACAGAACTCCACCTACTATAACAACCTAATTAGCATGAATGAATTTCACACATCTATTAACTTTAGAAGGTATTTCATGAAGTTTTTGGATCCACTATCGACCAAGCAATATATCAAAGACTCCTACACTAGGAATAATAGTAAATGCTGTGGCCACATTTGTTGGACCAACCTATAGAGGAAGTACAATCTCACCCAATAAAATTTGTATGTGCCCATTGTATCCATAGATAACTATGTTCATTAGGGTGATATCCTACTCTAAATATCCAAAATGTTGAATTAATGTCATAGTACATATGTTTACACTTGATCCATTATCTATGAGAACACTATGAATGGGATGATGATCAATGTAAGCTTTAATAAAAAGTACATGGTAATATGAATCATTCTCAACTATATCCTGGTATGAGAAGAAGATTGAAGGTCTATTTAGACCTCTAGAATTATACACAACAATCATGTTGATCAAAGGATGTGACTCAATTGAAGGTCCTTGATATGTAAATGGTGGAGGGTATGCATGATATGCATGGTGAACCCCTGATGTGTCCCTTGTCTCTTATTTAAAATGTTGTGGGAAAGGATCTAATAAAAAATTTAGAGCTTTGTCTTATGTTCTCTTTGCCTGAGGAGGCTCAACTAGAGTGCCAAGATCAATAAGGTTTACATTTATCAAGTCCTATGTCTTGTGTTTTAAAATAATGAATTTATTTGTTGTGTGGCTTGGTGACCTATGAAAATAAAAAAATGCATTCTAATCATATCCACGTGAAAGATGATTTATTGTATCAACTTCCTGAATAGGAGAGAGAGATAAGATATTTTATTCTAATAGTTATTGTAAGACTCTGGGTAGAGATACTGGTAGATTGGTAAAGGCTCACCAAGGATATGATGATAAAACCACTCATTGAGGGGACTCTAAAGCCACATTAATTGTAGGTTGATTTTGACTTTTTTAATCATTAACCTTTACTTTGTATGGTACTTTACTATTACTCTTGTTTTTTGTTTACGATATGCTTGTGTACTTAAGTTTGCCCATTGAAATTAATTTGACTTCCCTTTTATTTAGTGTATGACATAACTCAATGAAGGAAGAGAACCTTTTAAACATTATTGACTCATGCAAAGTTGGTAAATGAATTTGTTTCAAGAGATCCTATAATTATTGATCAGCCATGGGGCTAGTCATTTTAGCCAAGATAGTCTTATATCTAAGAACATAATCTATGAGATGCTCATTTGACCTGTATCTATGTTGTGTAACTTGGGCATAAGAAACTTTATCACCTGTGTTAATGCTGAAATGAACTAAGAACATGTTAGCTAAAGTATTGAATGTATTGACCAACTAATTCAGTAGACTATAAAATCATTTTAGAGAATAATCCTTTAAAATCCATCGAAATAGCTTGGTTAATAACTAGTCATTTGGCACATAGTCCAAACATGTTGCATGAAAAGATCTCAAGTGTGTATCTAAGCTCTCAAGTGTGTCTCTAGATCACCCTTGCAATCATATAGAGTGACATTGGGGTTAAAAAAATCTGGTGGTAAGGGTGTAGAAGCAATATGATGTACCAATGGTGTATGAAGTAGAGCAAAAGAGTCCAAGTCCTACATTGATCTAGAGACACCTTGCTCAAAATGTAGCACCTTGGATTAAAGAGATTTTATCTCTTACACAAGGGTAGTTACTTTGGGAGTGAAAGATGTATTATTCGTAACTAGTGGTGCCACATATGAAGGTTTGGATACTATAGGGGGTTGTTGAGGCATAGTTGCCTCCATAGTGTTATTTATAATTGGTTGTTCTAAAGGAATGGAAGACTCAACTTGATTATCATTTTAAATTTCCATGATATATTGTAAGATAATATCATGATCTCAGGGTTTTTCCCTAAGTCTCTCTCTTAAACATTATAGAATCAAATATTTTTTGATGATAACATCATTATTAAGAATAGGTGAAAGTGGATAAAGAGCCCAATGTGGTGGGTCATGAACATTGATGTGTGTATCATACTTATTATTATAATATTACTCATTGTCTAAATTATCCTCATGAAAATTAGTGTAATCTAGATGTGTAGGATCTTTAGCAAAAAATTCAGTCGGTTGTTTATCCATGGTATATGGACAGGTTGGAGGAATCTAGGTGAATTTAGGAGGGCTTCCACTAAGTATTCAACTTTTTTTAAATGAAGAGATGCAAGTAGATTAGGTGTCATAAAGAAAACAAATTTAAAGATGAAAGATAAGATTAAATAAATGTAATCTAGGGTTTGAAAAACAACAAACTAAAATATGCATAAAAAGGATATGAAGCTCACAAACATGTAAGGTGATACCTCAAGAAGGAAAGGGACATAGTAAGTTCAACTAGGATTTGAAAGAAATGATTTTTAAAATTAATAAGATGAATTTTAAAAGTTAAATGTGAAATTATGATTTAAATATGCAAGAAAAATTAGAAAAAAAATTCTAAAATTAGTAAGAAATTCTCCCTAGGATTTCTAGATTTTTTGTATGTAAATGAATTAATTCAAGTTCACCAAATGATTTAACTTTTATTGGGAATAATGGAGTATTTTATTTAACAATATAGATTGATAAATTAGTAAAAAATATACAGATAATTAAAGTTTTGATTTGTATAATTTTTCTATCTTTTTTACCTTTCTAAAAATAACAATAAATAAGAAGTATAACTTAGCTAGAAATAGGCTGAGATGACTGAGACAGAGGCTAAAATTGGCTATGTAGGACTAAGACAGTGTCATGAATCTAAATATATATTTAATTCAACAAAAAATAACATCACCAAAAATAAGACACTTCAGGGTCCAACATTGTAGTCCACTCCTACCACTAATGTTCAAACTAGTCACAAAGACCTTAAACTTTTTGGGTTTTTTCATTATTCCTATGTGAAACTACCTAGGAAATATTGAGTGTTGATTATCAATGAAACTCATTTTAGAGCTAATTTAATCTTCAAAACCTTAACCCTCCATCATTCTTGAAAAACAATGTTTGAATTACTTGAGAAATGGGGTCTTACTATGTAAGATGCAGTAAACATGTAATCCACACCCCTTTTGTGGGCACATTTCCTATATACCAATACTATGAAGAGGGATCAAGCCATATGTAGTTATTCCACCTAATGTGCTTTTTTAAATAGTGTGATGCAAATGCAAACATTCTAAATTGAGAGTGATTGAGGTGTCTAGAGACTGGTATGAGGGTTTGGGTATGTTTTTAGTTGTGTTGAGTGATTGTATGCAGAGAATAGGGAAGTTTGCCTTTATGATTTATTTTTATTCTTTCTTGCTTTGTAAGATTTTCCACTCCACCACTATTTTTAAATGAGCTTTGGATGAGATTTTATATAGAATAATTGGTCATGGGTTAGATGTATTCACATTAGGCTGACAAAGGATTGGGATT
This sequence comes from Torreya grandis, assembly GCA_037957365.1. NCBI lineage: Eukaryota > Viridiplantae > Streptophyta > Pinopsida > Cupressales > Taxaceae > Torreya > Torreya grandis. Next base: position 4,262,921 of record JARHVA010000491.1, read on the forward strand.
AGATGAAAATGATTATTGGGGCTCAAAGTGCAAATGGATAAGATCAATAAAATGGGACACCCTAGGGTTCAACGTTATATTCCAAGTATGTCACTCCTGTCCTATAGGTTTGAGACTTAGGGGAATGGGATTGGAATAGGAAATACAGTCTAGTTGAGGTGAAATGATCGTTTAGAATGTTTCAGATGATCAATAATGAGCAAAAGGATGTCTAGAAGGGTCACAAGAGCATGAAAAAGGAGCTATGAATAGGGTGTCACAAGCCACACTCAAACTACTGATTTGGACATTTTATATGACTACATAATGTTACTATTTCAAATGTTAATGTTGAATATTAAAACTATAATGATCATGATGAAGATCGGTATGATGATAATTATTAAAAATATAATGACGAGGAAAATGCTTCTACTAACCATAATATAGATTATTCTTTACTTTCCCCTCATATTGATAATATGTTACATAATGAGTTAAATTATACAGTGCTTAATAATGAAGTTATTGCATATCATGATGATGTTTCTAGTTCCTCTTTGAAAGGAAAAATATGTGAACATGTTGATTCTAGTAGTGAAAATGTTATTTCTTCTATCTCAATACACTGTAATATGTATTTGGAAATTAATGATATATTAATGCTGAATAATCTTCTAAACCCAAGGAAGACCCTATCTTTCCTCCTTCCTCTTTTATTCTAACTAGAGTCCCCATGGTGAAATTTAACAATATAGTTCAACCACTAAATGAGCCTCTTAAAAACCTCAACATACCTTCCCATGAAGTCATATCCTCAATTCATGTTCTAGGTGATTTATAATTCCAATCACACCAATTATCCTTATAAATCAAAACTTATCATTTTTGGGTTGATTTTAATGCAGTCCATTATAATGTTATTGTGCATAACATTTTGTATCCATCTTTACCTTCTAATTTCCAAATCCATACAATTTACACATTTAATGGAAAAGGATACCCTTATTTTCATCTTCTAATTTTTTGAGAAATTATGAATAGTTATAATGGTAGTCACCTATTATTGCTATTATTTCCTAAAATCCTAGATGGATATGTCATTTCTTGGTTTCACTCCCTTCCTAATGGATACTTAACTACCTGTATATAGCTAGTATTGGGAGTAGAACAGGGATACCAAAATTAGAGAGTATATTTGATGGACATGTGTGTGACTTGTAATATTTTCTCTTTTACATATATTTTTGTATGTATTAGGCCTTTTTAAGCATATTAATATACTTAAAAATATGAAGAGGCTTTCTTGTTGGACATAGCAAAAGTCTAGAATATGAAGAGATAATCATTTATAAAACTATACATATAGCACTCAAGTATATTTGGATATGGTTTTGATGTGATAGAGATTAGCATATATCATTCTAAATTGGTTTTATTATGTATATTTTATCATTATTCTATGACATAGTAAATACTCTATTTTATTTAATTTATTAACCATAGTGTTTATGCTGATTGTTTTGATTGTATTAAGTCTGTGTTTTTGTGCATAATAATTTGTGTTTCCATATTAATGAATATATTCATTATGAATTTCCATCTAATGTTTAATTTTGTCACTTTATGCACAATTTATCCCTATATTATCATGTTTTTAAGGGTTCCCAGGAACCTCTATTAACATTAGTGCAATGAGCATGAAACATTTTGTTGAAACATGTTGAGATGGCTACTAGTTCAAAGAGATTTAGAAAGATGGCTCGATGAAAGAATTCATAATTTTTTAGAAGAGGAAGGGAAAAGAATAGGGAATACTACAAAGGAAATTATTCAAGAGCATATCTATGGAGAAATTTATGAAATTTTCTAGTGTGAATTGCCTAGGTTAATAACTATGTGGTTATCTAGATTGGAGTATTATTATTTTTAACCAAGAAGGATGAAATTCATAGCTTGGTCAAAAAAAATCTAGAAATCCTATGAAATCTAGATATTGATTGGACTCATGTAGTAGACTATTGGACCAAGATTACCATTGATGGTTATATCACATAATTTATTATACAAGGGTATTTAACTTTTCAATCAATCTATATATGATCTATTTGTTAGAGGAATCCATGTAAAATTTATACAGTGACTACCTACTCTAATTAATATGTTGGTTGTGGAAAAGGCCATGGAGCCCACTCCTAATAATATGGAGTAGTCACTTTTGGTGTTATGGGGATGTGTGTAATGTAGGAGTTAATGATGCATATATGAGTAGAGGAACTTGAACCTAAACCTAGAATATGGAGGATGAAAAGAGACAAAGTGAAAAGAAAATTCTAGGATTAGAAAGAGAACTATGACAACAAAGAAGATGGAACAAATTGGTTAATCCATATTTAACTATGAATAAGAGTAGGCGTAAATTAGAAGATGCTAAAGAGAAATCAGCATAGAGAGAGGCTACATAACATGTTGGAAGTAGCTAAGGTAGAGTATGTAAAGCAGCAAAGAGAAGGGCTCAATAAGGAAGAAGAAATAAATGAAGATAGTGAGGATATAGAATAAAGTGAAGAGGAAGAAGAAAGTAGGATAATAGTAGAGAGTTAAAGGACAAGAATAGATTATAATTAAGAGGAAATATATTGTTTGGATGAAGGAAATAATATTCCTAGGAGGAGATTATACAAAAGTGTAGAATTATCATAGGTTCAATATCAGAGACAAAAGAAGTTGAGGATAAAGATCATTCATTTATTGAGTATGCATCCCCCAAGCCCAATTTGTCATTAGTTAGAAAACAACTAAATATAAAGGAAGGGATGAGTAGAATATGGTTTGAATCATTTATGGATAAATTTGGTAAACTTAGTGTAGAGATTAAGAAATAAATAGATAAGAAGAGGATAGAATAGATTGGATTCACTTTCAAGACTAGTTTCAAGACACCTATAAAAACTAGTGCACAAAAGTATATAGTCACATTTACTAGTGTGTAGTAACTTGTAATCACATTTACTAGTGTGTAGAAGCTAGTAGTACAAATTGTAAGTGTGCCAAATATGTCACTGAATATAAGCATGTATATCACTTTGATGCAATATGTTGAATCTATAGACCCTAAATAGTATTTGGTAACTTGTGACATGAAATGGCAGGTTAAGGGAATAACCTATGAAGATGCTAACAAGTGTGATATCATAAGAACTATTTCAATTCAGGCTTTGGATTTTATTTTTAAAAGGGATTTTAATTCCCTAGATATTCAAAACTTTAAAGAGCATCTAATTTCATAATTTAAGATTAATAAATGCTTCAGTTAGACTATTCAAGATCAGAAAGTGATTAAACAATGGAGTAGAGAATCTGTATGGGACTATGATCACATATTTTTAGATGTGATAAATAAGATTAATTTTATCATGGAGGATAAAAACCAGCCTTCTTAGTTTTTAGAAGGTCTACGATCGAGAATTAGATTTTCCATAGCATAGTCGCAATTATTGACTAAGGTTGATAATTAAGTAGTTACCCTATGAGTTAAACAAATTAAGGACTATGGAGATGCCCCAATAATTGGATCTCAAGTTAAGGTGAAAATTGATGATTTTATAAAAAATATGGATGAGATGCATGAAAGTGCTAGACCTAAATTGCATTTATGATGTATAGAGTGTGTTTGATAAGGGAATCATAGGAATGATTGTCTTAAACTCAAAATAAAGTTTTGTGAACTATGTAGAGTAGTAGGACATGCAACCTCAAAATGTCACCTATTACAACAATACATTCAAAAATCCTTGATTTTGTACTATAATTTTTGTAAATTGACCAGTCATGATGAGAATATTTATTGAGATTTGTAGGAATTAATGGAATATATAACCAAAAATGTCTTCATAGTCATAACATAGTAGTTACTCACTATGAAGTAGGGAATTCCAAGCCTAAAGGTGGAAATGATTAGTGCAACAAAGTGGTCCTAGGTGGATGCATTCATTTCCTTAATATTAATATCAACCTCAGGGTCTATTTAGATAGAAACCATCATCACCACAATATCAATATTAGTTCTCATGGAATAATGTGAGTCTTCAACATTAAAAAAATAAAGTTGGGCTCTAACATCACCCCAACAACAATATGGTGGATATAGTGAGTAACAAACACAATAAGGAGGATTTGTTTGGAAGTAATCACATGGCTTTTGCTTCCAATAGAGTAGAAGAGGATACAATGGAGGGTACTAAGGTGGGTATTGATGAGGTTAAAAAATAATAACTAACAAGCTCACCAACCCATTAAATGTTACTTGTGTGGTAAGTATAATCATTTTGCATAGAATTGCACTACTAATCCTTAGAGACAAACATAATATGTTTATTGTGGAGTTGAAGGACAACACCAGACTAAAGATTACCTAGTATTATATAAGTAAAGGAAAGACACACTTATGCACAATGTGAATATGATAAATGTGCAACCTAATAAAAATGCATTCATCCAAATAGTTACTAGACAACAATGAGTAAAGTAAGGGCTACCTCCATTAGAAATTTCATAGGATCATAGAATCAGGGAAGTGTAATAGGATAAATATATTTATTCTATTATATAAAATATTTTGATGTATAAAGTTATGTAGGTCTTTCAAGACATAAAATAACATGATGCATCAAAAGGAGATGCCACAACCATTGATGCATAGATGTATGGGTAGATTATACACATTATGAGATAAGAAGGTGTTTTGATTGATCTAACAAATTTTATAAAACTAATCATTACTTTAAATAATGAATATATATTACAAAAAATTACAAAGAGGACAAAAGTATATTGAAAAGGTAGTCTAGTATGCAAAACTAAGAAACCTTAGAATGTTGACTCATGTATGGATGTTGATCTTGTAGGATATGAGATCCGTAATGTGGTATTTGAATTTGGAAGTATTTTCAACATGATTCCTAGATTTACTTGGGAGGCTATTAGTAGGATAACCTTGATCTATAGTTTTATTACTATCAATCTTATAGATTATAGGTGAGTAGATCCATTTGGTTTCTTGGAAGATGTGGATATTAAAGTTATTGAGTTGAGTCTACAAGGAGATTTTGAGGTCATTGACATGAAAACAAATGAAAACCATTATGCTACCTTAATTGGTAAGAAATGGGATTATGATATACAAATGACTATCAATACAATACACAATAAATTAGAGACATATCAAGGTGACAAGATAGTTTTTATACCACTAAATAAATTAGAACATAAGCCTTATATTATCCCAAATGAACCAAAGTCACCTTATGCATACAATGATAATAGTTGGTTGAATTCAACATAGATATAAATTAAAATGATCTATGAGATATGAAATATGAGTTCTTTAAACCATATCTTGAGTAACATATATAGTCACAAAAATTAAAGCAACCAATCTACAAGCCAGTTCTAAAAAAGTCTCCATCTTTTTAGTTTAAAATTAAAGGATGTACCTCTCTATCTATGTGATATACCACTAAGTTATAGTTAGATTTCCTATATAATACAAGTAAAATAATAATGGATTATACAAATCCTACTCTAGAAGGTGTCTTACCTTGGGAATCAACATTTTTTATAAGCGATAACTTAGACATGCATATATTTAACTAGGCTAGGAGAGATAATAAGGTATAGCCTCTACAAATGGTGTTTACCATAGAATGCCAATTTCCATAATATTTTGTAACATATGATCTTATTCCATTTATCTTGATGTTGGATCACCATGTACCAGATATAGATCAAAGAGTCATTGTACTCAATGATGACTTAAAGCAAACTATTGTGACATGGTGGGCAGTGAATAGATAATAAGAATTACAATGGGACAAAGCATGTGAATTTATATGAACATGATTTTAGTTACCCTTCACTATTAGAATAGGTTGGCCATTATTTCAATAATACCAATGTCTATAAATACATATTCATAAATGTTTACATATATGGTCTATGTAAGATGTTGATCCAAGATACTAGGTGCATATTTTCAACCACATTCTAAAGCCACTATTAGGACCGAGGAAGCACAATTGATTACCAAGAAACTAAACATGTAGAATTACCCAGAAGTAATAAGTAACTAGAATTCAAAAATAACACAAAATATGAGAGACAATACCCAATTGTATTAATACTCTTCTAGAAGGAAATACAACAAAGAAGATGCCACAGTCTTCTTCCTTACACACCTCTACGGCTCCCACACCTCTAGGGCATAAATAGTAAATCTCTTCAAGAGCTCACTCTCTCTCTTACAGTCCCAACACACAACTCAAACACAGAGTTGGTGTTCACCTCCAACCAGTCAGTATCACTACTGCCAGTACACAAGTACTCCACATACTCCACGACCGAGTACACACCATACTCCAAGTACACAACATACTCCAAGTAGATCTCCCTTGATTTTGCTACCTATTGTGTTGCTGACCTCCCTGATCTTGCACACCTAAAAATCACCCTGGTTCTGCACACCTGCAAACCTAGATCTCACACACACACACACACACACCTACAGATCAACCTATCTTACTTACCATGTAGATCTCCAAATGTGGCCTTGCACACCTACCAACCAAGATCCTACACACATGAAGAACCCTTCTGATTCTCCAAACCAGCACCCTTGTGGATCTCTACCAGAACTAGCACAACCTGAAACTCTACCTGATCATACACACTCGGCACCCCTGTGGAACTAGGAGGAACACACCTTGCTCTCTTCCCTCTGAAGGATCTAACCTTGCTCAACTCAACTAGCACACGTTACAATACAGCCCATGAGTCTCTTAAATAGATCTCATGCAAACAATAATTAGGCATCTAATTACAATAATTAGATCCATAGCTCAAGACTAAAATTAGCCTTTAACATGCAAGAAACTGGTTCATTAGCAAATTGTCTGTGAAACTCACAGTTCAGAACTGCATAGGTGACCGACGTCAGTCCCTATTTGGCTGGAGATGACCGATGTTGACCAATACCTGACCGATGTCGATTGCTCTACTCTCTGGATATGATCGACGTCGGTTGATCAGACCAACATCGATTGCTCTACAACTCAGCAACCTCTCAACAACCTCCTCCATGTCTGCATCAGTGAAGATTTTAGCTCCATAACCTAACAATCTCCCACTTGGAGATAAATAGTTGCACTATACTTGTACCTGTACACCATCTAATTTGTGTCCTAGCTTGTATCCCTCTTCAAGCTCAATCCTAAAGACCAACCACCATACATCCTATGGTGCAACACCTATCATCCAAGTAACCTGCCACATCTGAAGTACTTGACCCTGCATAGTGACCTGCTGCTGGTCCCTCTCAGATACCTGAGAACCCACTAAACTAATTTCTAGTGCTTCCTTCCTAGATTGACTACAAAATTTTTGACATCACCCACTACTTGGGAAAACTTAGGTCCAGTATGCATGTACTTAACCTCATCATGTGAATCAGGACACTATTCTGTGAACTGTCCATCCATATGTGCACTTGTCGTGTTCTACATCCTGCATTACCTTCACATAATCATCCTGTGACAACATCAACTTGTGATCTTCCCTGTCTCTAGGATTACTCATGCCAAAGAATTTCACTCTTCCAAATTCTTCATGACACACCTCTGAACTAACTTTACCTTTAGCTCAAAAAAAACCCTGTATGTGTAACCCTACATCAAGAAAACACACAACATATAGTAATAGGATGATGTTGCAATCATCACTCACCTGGTAAAGAAACCACAGTAGTTAAAATGACATTGACTAAAGCCATGCTTTGTCATCCACCTGTCAAACCTATACCACTGTCTTGGAGCTTCCTCAAGACCATATGACTTGGCCTTCTATCTCACGTATCCATTCTCTCTATTCTTTAACCAAGGAATCCATTCATCTTTCAGTGCTTTCATCCAGATGGTAACCCTACCAAATCTCCCATTTGGTTATGCATCTTAGGAATAAAATTCCTCATTCATGCCATGCTGCCACTATTTCCTAGATCCTTCCTGCTCTACAATGAGAAACGAGTATAAAGAAGAGGAATAATGAATTTGAGGCTTACTTACCCTTTCAATCCTCCATATGGGAATTTGAGACTCCTTGACAACTTGTTGTCCACCCAAAATCTGTTCCAATGATAGACTTCGGTCACCACATAGTCTGCATCTAACTGACATTGGTTCCATGCGACTGTCCAGGTTGTCGACACCGGTTATCCTACAGACGTCAATCTCCACCTGCCCGACACCACTGACTTTGCCTATCTGCACATGACTAACATCGGTGCCTATCTATTCGACGTTGGTTTCCCTTAGCCAACATCAGTACCTCTATTTTTCTTATGAGTGATGAATTTTTACCCGTGAGCTTACTTTGAATCAAACCCATGTCCAAACTACCCTGCTCAGAAGTACTCAGTCCCATCCACTGATCTCTATCCATCATCTCCTCCATAAACACCAAGGCTTTCTAGTTCTTGAGTTTGTCAAAGACATCTGACTTCCTCTTAAGAACATGCATCTCCTTCTTGCTTATGTGACCAAGCCTATAAAGCCACGTCTTCACAACAGAAGAAGAATCAGTAATACAAGCAAATAGATAAAGAGTACCTACTTTCTTACCACCTGCTAATTCAAGTGCATCCTTGGTAACATTCCAAGGATCCACTGTGAGAGTTATTGTGCATCTCTCATCACCCAACTTTCCTGAAGAAATTAGCTGCATCTTCAAGACTGGGACTTGCATGACCTTCTTTCAACACCCATGTGTTGGCCATCTACAATTTCAGCCGCACTTCCCCTTTGCCAATACTTTGACAAGGCTCACCAACCCCTAAATAAATCTTTCCAAAGTCTCCATGGACCTTAACATGGAAAAATACTCTATTTTGGGCTGCATGGAAAGAGGCAACAGAATCTATAAACTAAGATTCTACTTTATCCAAAGAACATCCCAGAGCATCCTATGCAACAACACCTGCAACATCTGCTTCTTCTGTTCCTTCATGCTGATCTACTACCAACCAACAATATTTCTTTACCTGCTCTTTCTTTCCATAACACCATAATTGACCATTCATGCTTTTCAATTCCTCCATTCTTAGTTTACTTTCTTCTGTCATTGCTATACTCCTACTCAATCAAAAAACCCTGAGAGTGACCTGTAATCAAACACAAAACTTGCTCCCTGCAACCTTAGCTCTGATACCACTTTTTTGGACCGAGGAATCACAATTGATTACCAAGGAACTAAACATACAGAATTACCCAGAAGTAACAAGTAACTAGAATTCAAAAATAACATAGAATATGAGAGACAATACCCAATTTTATTAATACTCTTCCAGAAAGAAATACAACAAAGAAGATGCCACAGTCTTCTTCCTTACACACCTCTAGGGCTCCCACACCTATAAGGCATAAACAGTAAATCTCTTTAAGATCTCACTCTCTCTCTCTTATGGTCCCAACACATAACTCAAACATAGAGTTGGTGTTCACCTCCAACCAGTCAGTATCACTACTGCCAGTATACAAGTACTCCACATACTCCACAATCCAGTACACACCGTACTCCAAGTACACAATGTACTCCAAGTAGATCTCCCTTGATCTTGCTACCTATTGTGTTGCTGACCTCCCTGATCTTGCACACCTACAAATCACCCTGGTTTTGCACACCTACAAACTGAGATCACACACACACACACACCTGTAGATCAACTGATCTTACTTACCATGTAGATCTCCAAACATGGCCTTGCACACCTATTGACCAAGATCCTACACACATGAAGAACCCTTTAGATTCTCCAAACCAACACCCCTATGGATCTCTACTAGAACTAGCACAACCTGTAGCTCTACCTGATCATACACACTCAGCACCCCTATGGAACTAAGAGGAACACACCTTGCTCTCTTTCCTCTGAAGGAGCTAACCTTATTCAACTCAACTAGAACATGTTACAATACAGCCCATGAATCTCTTAAATAGATCTCATGCAAACAATAATTAGACATCTAATTATAATAATTAGATCCATAGCTCAAGACTAAAATTAGATTTTAACATGCAAATAACCAGTTCGTTAACAAACTATTCATGAAACTCGTAGTTTGGAACTGCACAAGCGACTGACGTCAGTCCCTATCTGGTTGGAGATGATCAACATTGGCCGATACCTGACCGATGTCAGTTGCTCTGCTCACTAGATATGACCAATGTCAGTTGATTAGACCGATGTCGGTTGCTCTGTAACTCAACAACCTCTCAACAACCTCCTCCATGTCTTCATTAGTGAAGGTTTTAGCTCCACAACCTAACAGCCACTTCCAATTGCATGGTATGTACATCAGGATCATATGAGGGAGATTAAACATTGGGAATAGGTATAAAAATATTTTATTTAGACTTTTATTTTTGAAGATGAAAATCTAGTAGTGCATAATGAATTATAAAAATGAAAACTCTTCTATGTTATGATTGGTAGAAGATTTGGGATTTGCAATAAACTCATCATCATATTAAGAAGCAACTCAAGTTTTGAATATAAAGATTTATAATTACAAGGCTAATAAATAGGAATAGTCACTTGTTAAACCTTGTAATAGTATTACAAATGAGCTAACAAAATATAGTGATAGCAATGGGGATATGGATCTATAAGGATTATTTAAATCAAAGTGAGAAGCAGAGCCAATAATTATTCAAAGTGAAGAATAAGAGGAGGAATAAAGATCATACAATATAAACATTCTAGAATAAGGAGAATGAACTCTTCAAGAGGAACTACCCATTGGACCTAACAAAGTATATCAAGAACCACAGAAGAAGTTTGAAGAAAATAATGGAACAGGGTCTTTGTCCAATCTTGTAACTTTGGGAAACTAATGGGAGTAGGATGATATTTTGGAGGAATTATAGCTATTAAGATATTGTCAGGATGTCTTTTTGATAATGTTCACAAAATTTAAAGGTGTAGATCCATCATTTGGGGAGATGCACATTGAATTGAAAGAGTGTGTTAAACCCATTAAAAAGTGCCATACAGATTGAATCCCAATATGAATATGACAATAAATGCTAAGATAGATTTCATATAAGAAGCAAGGATCATATATCTAATAGAAAATGTAGATTGGGTTAGTCCCATGGTATTTTAGTTGAAATAGGCTGATTAAATTTGGGTATGTGTGGATTACCATGCACTAAATGATGCTTTCATTAATGATCCATTTCCCATACCATTCATCGATGAGGTTCTTTAATCAATCTCAGGCTATGAGTTATACTCATTCACAAATGGATTTCTTGGATACCATCAAATTCCTATCACAGAGAAAGACCATGATAAAATAACTTTTGTAATGAAATGGGGTTTGTTCACATATAAGGTAATTCACTTTGGTCTTAAAAATGCTCCAATAGTTTTCTCTAGGGCTGTGGTATCTATAATTAAATATTTTATATGTGATTTTTCATAAATCTATTTGGATGATTGGGTTGTCTTCTCTTCATTCAAATATCATTTATCTAAACTGATTCTAATGCTAAACTATTATCAATCCCTATGCATTACATCAAATTTGAATAAATATTTATTTTTCACACCATTCAGTGTTCTATTAGATCACATCATATGCAGTGATGAAATCCTAGTTGACCAAACTAAAATTGTATTAATAGTGGGCATGCCACCTCTAACTAATTCTACATAGGTGTGAACCTTTATAGATCACACTAGATATTATAAAAAATCATCAAGGGATATGCAACCATATTTTCATTGTTGGAAAATCTATTTCACAAATATACCAAGTTTAAATGGACATCGTAATGTCAAACAACTTTTATTGAACTCAAACAAAAGTTATCAATAGCACTTATCTTATATTTTCCTAATTAGAATAAGCCATACCATGTACATGTGGATGCTTCTAATATCTTAGTAGGAGTTATCTTAGCACACCCATGGGATGGTGGGTTAGATCATCATATATATTTTTCAAGTAGGAAACTATTAGATACAAATAAAAATTATATAGGCACAAAGAGAAAAGCCCTATCAATGGTGTTTATTTTTCAAAAATTTAGGCATTACCTTTTGGCCACACCATTTGAGGTTTTTACGATCACTAGGATCTTTGATACCTGGTTAACAAGCCTATGCTAGGTGGAATGATCTTTAGGTGGCTGATGTTGTTTCAAGAATTCCAATTTGGAATAAATGTGAAGATGGGAAGATAAAATGTGGGACCTGATCATTTGAGTAGGGTTTGGAATGGAGAAGAAATAGAAGAAATGTAGGATAAATCTCCATATATGCACTTAGTTAGAGCTTATGTGATCCCTGAAAATATGGAGGACACTGCATAATTCCTAAAATAAGGAAAATTTTCTACACACTATCTTGAAAGGAATAAGAATAAAATGGTTACATGATCCATTTCTTATAGCCTCATTAGTGGATTTATGCATAAGATTAGGAAGGATGATGTGTTTCACAAAGTATCCTTAGACCATGAGTGATCATAACTCCTTCAAGAAGAACATAAAGGAGTATCAAGAGGCCATTTCATAGGATAATCCACTATGAGGAAGATATTACATAATGTTCCTTAGTGGCCAAATTTGTTTTAGGATGCTCATAGGGTGGAAAAACACTGTGATGTTTTCCAAAGAATGGGAAAACTAAATCACCAAGATGATATGCCTTTAATTACAATGCTAGCATAAAAATGTTTTGAATGAAGGGCCATTTATATTTTATAGCCCATAACTCCTCCAAGTAAATGTATTCATGCAAGATATATCATTACTACGATATATTATTTCATAAAATGGGTGGAATATGATGCGACACCAAGCTACGATGTGAAAGATGACACTATATTTTTGTATGAGAATATCATAACAAGTTTTGGATTTCTAATTAAATTAGTTAGTGATAGAGGCACTCACTTCCTTAACAACACAATCAAGACTCTTACTGAGGATTTCATGATATCATATCATAAAATAATAGCCTATCAACTACAATCAAACTGGCAAGTTGAGGCTTCCAATAAAGTATTGTGTAAAATGTTGATAAAGATATACAATGTTCAAAGGGATGAATGGGAGGAACACATTCCTATAATTATTTGGGCATACAATACAAATTATAAATGTTTGATAGGATTCACTCTATTTCATTTGGTTTATGGTATTGAGGTAGTTATACCTAATAAATGCATTGATCTTAGTCTATGCATTGCAATGATTATGAGGTTGGGAGACTAGGACTCACTCAAAGACAAATCGATAGGCTTGGTCAAAATAGAATAAAATAGGCAACTATTGTAATGGACATAAGAGATTGATAATTCAAGTCAAAAATCATGGCATGGTCATAACTTTTCATCTAAGAAATTTTATGTAGAGCAAGTAGTATTACTCTATGACAACATATTTAAAGCATTTATAGAAAATTTATGCATTAGATGGAAGGAACCCTATATCATTCATGATATTTCACAATAAGGTACAATTTTTAAAAAAATATATAGGGATCCATTTAACTAGGGTGTATAAATGGATATAGGGGTAAGCCTTATAGTCAATAATATCTACCATTCATCACTGACAAAGAGAGAGGGTGTTGATTAGCACCATGTAGTTAAGATTTTTGTTTAATGTTGTTTTTTTTCCTATTTCATTTTTAAGGTTAGTGTGTTTATATAGTATGAACTTTATGTCATATCACATCATAATGAAGCTAGGTTAGTCAAAGTCATAGAGTGTAATCAATATACAAAGTCAACCTATAGGAAATACAACTATTAATAGGAACATAGTGGTCATCAATTGAGTTTAAGAACTAGGTGTTAACAAGATAACTATAGAAAATTTATGCATTAGATGGAAGGAACCCTATATCATTCATGATATTTCACAATAAGGTACAATTTTTAAAAAAATATATAGGGATCCATTTAACTACGGTGTATAAATGGATATAGGGGTAAGCCTTATAGTCAATAATATCTACCATTCATCACTGACAAAGAGAGAGGATGTTGATTAGCACCATGTAGTTAAGATTTTTGTTTAATGTTGTTTTTTTTCCTATTTCATTTTTAAGGTTCGTGTGTTTATATAGTATGAAATTTATGTCGTATCACATCATAATGAAGCTAGGTCAGTCAAAGTCATAGAGTGTAATCAATATACAAAGTCAACCTGTAGGAAATACAACTATTAATAGGAACATAGTGGTCATCAATTGAGTTTAAGAACTAGGTGTTAACAAGATAACTATAGAGAAAGGATGCTTAGTGGTCATTAAAAAATATTAATGAAGATATACCTAAGAGATATCATCTTTCTTGAATTAGATGACATGTAAGAATGATAGGATAGGCCATAAAATAAATTAGATAGATGAAAGGTCATGGAGCCATGCCACCTACTTGCCATTGGATGTATCAAATAATCTATAAGTAGAATAATAACTGTCATATCAAACAATATATGGTTGACATTAATTATGGAGGTAAACTCATGTGTAACTAGCTCAACACATTTAAACTCAATGACCAGAATAGTTTATAGTAAAAAGTTTGGATGACATTAATTTATTCAATATTGATTTTCAAATACTAGAATAGTTTATAGTAAAAAAGGGGAACTTAAATTTTTTTTAATGTATTTATTATAATGTTTTATAGGTTTTAAAAGTCTATTCAAAATTTCACCTTATATCTAAGGTGGTTTACCAAAAATTTTGATTATATTTTATAATAAAGATAATAAAAATTTATACTTCTAATCATCTAACCATAAAATTTGTATTTATTAATTGGCATAAACTTAGAAAAAATATTATTAATCTTATTATAATAAAATTTGAGGGTTGACATCAAATTGGTTGTAGTTCAATAATGTGTATGATGCTAAAAGTGCACAAAGCATACGAGGGAGACTAAACAATGGGCACAGGTATAGAAAAAAATTATTCAAACTTTTTTTTTTCAAGATGAAAAGCTAGTAGTGCACAATGTATTACAAAAATGAAAACTTTTGTATGTTATGTCTAGTAGAAGATTTGGGATATGCAATAGACACATCATCACATTAAGAAGCATCTCAAGATTTAATCTCGCGATTCATAATTATAAGGCTAATAAAAGGAATAGTTTCTTATTAAACCTTTTAATAGTATTACAAATGAGCTAGCAAAATCCAGTGATAGCAATGGGGATCTAGATCTAGAAGGATTCTTTGAATTAGAGTGAGAATTAGAGCCAAAAATTATCCAAAGTGAAGAATAACAGGAGAAAGAAAAATTGTTAAATATAAACGTTCTAGAATCAGGAGAATGAAATCTTCAATAGGAATTACCTAGTGGACCTAACAAACTATATCAATAACCACATAAGAAGTTTGAAGAAAATAGTGGAATAGAGTCTATGTCCAAGATTGAAACTTTGGGAGACTACTAGGAGTCGAATGAGATTTTGTAGGAATTATAGTTATAAATATATTATCAAGATGTCTTTTTTTTAATAATATTCATACAAGTTAAAGGTGTAGATCCATCATTGGGGAAAATGCACATTGAATTGAAAGAGTGTGTTAAACCCATTAAAAAGTGCCATACAAATTGAATTCTAATATGAATATGATAGTGAAGGCTAAAATAGATCACATATAAGAAGCAAGCATCATATATCTAGTATAAAAGGTAGATTTGGTTAGTCCCATAGTAGTGTAGTTAAATAAGATTGGTGGGATTTAGGTATGTGTGGCTTACCATGCACTAAATGATGCTTGCATTAATGATCCATTTCCCATAACATTCATAGATGAGGTTTTTGAATCAGTCTCAATCCATGAGGTATACTCATTCATTAATTGATTTAGTGGATACCATCAAATTCCTATCACAGAGGAAGACCATGATAAAATAGATTTTGTAATTCCCTTTGGTCTTTAAAATGATCCAATAGTTTTCTCTAGGGTTGTGGTGTCTACATTTTAATAGTTTATTTGTGTTTTTTTATAAGTCTATTTTGATGATTGGGTTGTCTTATCTTCATTCAAAGATCATTTATCTAAGTCGATTGTAATGCTAAGACATTGTTGAACCCTATGCATTGCATTGAATCTGAATAAATATTTATTTTTCACATAATTTAGTGTTTTTCTAGATCAAATCATATGTAGTGATGAAAATATGGTTGACCAAGCTAAAATTATAGTAATAGTGGGGATGTCACCTCTAACTAATCCTACATAGGTGTGAACCTTTTTAGGTCACACCAAATATTATAAAAAAATCATCAAGGGATATGCAGCCATCTTTATAGTATTGTAAAATCTATTGCACAAAGATACTAAGTTTGAATGGACATCATAATGTCAAAAAACATTTATTTAACTCAAACAAAGGTTATTAATAGTTCATATCTTAGATTTTCCTAATTGGAATAAGCCATACCCTGTACATGTGGATGCTTATGGTACCATAATAGGATTTGTCATAGCACAACCATGGGATGGTGGGTTGGATCATCATATACATTTTCCAAGAAGGAAAATATTAGCTACAAATAAAAATTATATGACCACAAAGAGATAAGTCCTATCAATGGTTTTTGTTATAAAAAAAATAGGCATTATCTTTTGCCCACACCATTTGAGTATTTTACATATCACTTAGATTTGTGATACTTGGTTAACAAGCCTATGATAGGTGGAACGATCTCTATGTGGATGATGTTGTTTCAATAATTCCAATTTGGAATAAATTTGAAGATGGGAATAGAAAATGTTGGACCTAATCATTTGAGAAGGGTTTGGAATGGAGAAGATATGTAGGATAAATCTCCATATATGCACTCATTTAGACCCTATTTTATCCCTAATAATATGGAGGACATTGCATAATTATTTAAATAAGGACTTTTTTCCTTCACACTATTTTGAAAGGGATAAGAAGCAAATGGTTACACGAGCCATTTCTTATAACCTCATTAGTGGATTTATGTGTAAGATATGGAAGGATGATGTATTTCACAAAGTAGACTTAGACCATGAGTGACTATAACTCCTTCAAGAAGCACATCAAGGAGTATCAAGATTCTATTTCGTAGGAGAAGCCATTACGAGGAATATATTACATAATGAACCTTGGTGACCAAATTTGTCTCAGGATGCTCATAAGGTGGCAAAACACTATGATGTTTTCCAAAGAATTGGAAAATCAAATCACCAAGATGAGATGCATTTCATTAAAATGCTAGCATAAAAACCTTTTGAAAAATTGGCCATTGATAGTTTAGGTCCAATAACTCCTCCAAGTAAATTTAGTCATGCAAAATATATCATTACTATAATAGACTATTTCACAAAATGGGTAGAAGTTGCTATGACACCAATCTATGGTGTGAAAGATGACACTAAAGTTTTGAATTAGATTAGCATAACAAGGTTTAGATGTCTAATTAAATTGGTTATTTATAAAGGCACTCACTTCCTTAATAACACAATCAATACGCTTACTAAGGAGTTCATGATATCATATCATAAAAGCATAGCCTATCAACTACAAGCAACTAGGCAAGTTAAGGCTTCAAACAAAGTATTGGGTAAAATGCTAACAAAGATATGCAATGTTCAAAGGTATGATTTGGAGGAATACATTCATTTCATTATTTTGAAATACAAGACAAATTATAAATGTTTGATAAGATTCACTCCATTTTAGTTGGTTTATGTCTTAAGATAGTTATACCTATAAAATGTATTTTTCCTAGTTTTTACATTGCAATGATTATGAGGTTGGGAAACTAGGACTCACTCAAAGATACATTGATGGATTTGGTAAAAATAAAGGAAAATAGGAACCTATCATAATGGACACAAGAGATTGACAAGTCAAGTGAAAAAGCATGGCATGGTTGTAACTTGTGGTCTAAGGAATGTTAACTAGAGCAAATAGTATTACTCTATGACAACATATTTAAAGAATTTCTAAGAAAGTTACAGATTAGATGGAAGGGAACCTATATCATTCATGATGTTACATAATAGGGTATAATTTTTTTAAATATCTATAGGGAACCACTTAACCAAGGTGTATAAATGCATATAGGCTTAAGCCTTATTATCATTAATCTCTACCATTCATCATTGAAAAAGAGAGATGGTGTTGAGTAGCGCCATGTAGTTAATATTTTTGATTAATGTTGTTTTATTTTCTATTTTGTTTTTAAGGTTAGTGTGATTTTATAGTGCTATATTTATGTCATATCACATCAAAATTAAGCTAGGTCAGTTAAGGTTATAGATTACAATTAATATACAAAGTTAGCATGTAGGAAATCCAACTATCAATAAGAACATAGTAGTCATCAATTGAGTTCAAGAACTAGGTGCTAACAAGATAACTATAGAGAAAGGATGGTTAGTGGTCATTCAAAATTATTAATGATGATATACTTGAGAAATTGCATCTTTCTAGAATCAGTGGGCATATAATAATGATAGTATGGGAAATAAAATAAATTGGATAGAAGAAGGGATGTGGAGTCTATCACCTACCTGCAAATGGATGTATCAAATAATCTACAAGTAGAATAATAACTGTCATATCAAACAACAATTACTATTTATGGAATCATTTGCAATGTTGGGATAGTTTATATATTAATTTTCAGTCCTCTAGAAATAGCCTTTCTTTTTTCTACTATTTCAAAATTTATAGAAAATCATTGGTAGATTAAGTTACAGTGATTTGTGGAGAGCAATATGGGCATTGTTTCCATTTCTAGTTTTGGAGATATTTAGGCAATCAAATTTGATAGTAAATCATCAACTTGCTTTATAAAAACATGATGATTGTCTCAATAAACCAATTAAAATTTAGTTAAATAGATTTTTTCATTTTTTTTGGTTAACAAATACACATTTTAACTATTGTAAAGCTTAAAATTTTTCAATACATAAAAAATAATAAGTTTTGATTGCTGAAAAATGGATAGTTTAATCAGAGGTTAAAGCAAATTGATTCTAATAGTTATCTTCAAGACTAATAACAATTATATTCTCCAATTTTTCTCTTAATGGAGTGATCAAATGAGATCACAATCAGATGAGATTGACTATAGTGGCATTTTGGTTTCCCCATAGATTTCAACTTTCATTTTATATAATTATTTTTAAATAATTTTCTATGTTTTAATGTTTAAATAATAATAATAATAATAATAATAATAATAATAATAATAATAATAATAATAATAAATTAGAATATGAATATGAATATACATTATCCAATCATAATCATAACATGTTAATAAGATTACATGAAAATTACATTTCAAATAATAATTTACAAAATGAAAAGAAAATAAAAAATAATAATTGATAAAATAAAAAAGAGATAAAATATAAAGCATAAGAGTTAAATTGTTGCAATTATTTTTTTGAAAAAAAAACAGACTATTAAATAGAATAGTGGGTCCATTTGCACTCTTAAAATTTAGGTTGAAGAAAGGAATCCAAAGCTAAATTTATAAATAAAGAATTGTGCTAAAAAATATTAAGGAGGCCATCTTTGTGTTGAAGCATCTTTCTAATAAATAGAATTATACATCTTTGATTTTCATAATAAATAAGATCTTGTAAAAATCCTTGATCTCCTCTAAAGAGACCTTAGAACTTGTCATGGATCTCATAATACACTGGAAACATAAATACAAAATATTCTTCTAATTTTTATTTATTATTATAATTTTTATACATTCGTTTATGTCGCAAAATAAAGTGTTATGTCTCCATGCAAAAATAATGAGAGTATACCCATAATTGACTTAAAATAAAATATTAAACTATAAAAAAGTTTTGTATACTTGAGAATATTTATTCATCTTCTATATATTGTAAATCAATTTCGACAATATTAAATTAAATATTTTTAAAACGAAATATATAAATAACTTAAAATTTCATTTCTATAAACAATTATTATTTTAACAATGTCTATTTGATATATTTATATAATAATTATAATTAAATAAATTCACTTAATAAACCATAAATAAACAAATATAATAAATATTTTAAAAAACATTTTTAATAAATTTGTGTGTATTTATTTTAGATTCACATAATTTAACCCAAACATTATTTAATATTTTGAACTAATAAAGTTTAAATTCATTAAAAATAATTTATTAACAATAAATATTTATTAATATATAAAAAATGGTAAGTATAATCCACTACTTTTAAATTTTCAACTTTATAATTTATTTTATTTATATTTAAATTTTGATTGAGTTTGATTATTTACCATAAATCTATTAAATTATTAATAATATGGATTTGTGTATGAAATTTTTTATTTTTGTAGTGTTGAGGAAGAAATTTATATAAAAAATGTATTATTATATATATATAAACATAGTATTTGAAAGACAATGTTAAATAAATAAATGTCATCAAAAAATGTATGATAAGTGGGGAGGCATGTTCATGGAGAGAAGGTGAACACTTTCTTGTCTAAATAAGTAATACTCTTTAATTTTCTTTTTTCATTAAATTCATCACTAATCACTTTTTAAATTAGTGACTTGTCTAGCAGCATTTCAAGGCTAAGATTATTCTCACCCAATAATATATACTATCTAAGCTCAAACTTATCATTTTAGTCTTGTTTGCATTATTCATGTGATTGTGTTTTACATAACAAAGTAGCTAAAATAAAACACTAGGAAAATCTAATAAGTGTAAGGTTTGAAACCCAACATCATTGCTTGTGTAGTGGTGATTTTCAAAATAGTTTTAATCTTGAGGTATGGAAAGAAGCAAGGGATGTGCAAATGACTATTGATAATTGCACTGCTCAAGTGGGTGTTCATATGAACAATAAATAGATTGTGTTTATTACATCTCTCTCAACTTATAAGAGATGATTTTTTACACTGTTTAGTTCAAATTGTTTTCTAATTTAATACAAGAAGGGTTTAGAGTATCTATCATGCATAACATTATTTATAAGTTTGAAATATGTTCTTTGTTTTATTAATTTAGGATTTTTATCTACTTACTTACTTTAGGTTGAATGATCTTGTTGAGAAATCTGATTTTTGGTCAATTATGTCATTGAATTCGATGTGCTTTGCTCAATGCTTGGATTTGAAAGGGGAAAACTATGAATGCTCTTTTAATTAAATTTTGATTGTGGATAAGTCATTCCTAGCCAAGAAAAACCTTATAAAAACCTTGTCAATGAAGAAATTAATTCCATAAACATATGTAAATGAAAAAATTTGAGTTTCAAAGTTCAGAGCCATTTTAAATATGAATGTAGTTCCAGGGAGTGTTAATATTAAAGGAAACAACAGTTAGGACCATGCAATATACTAGGAAAATAAAGACTTTGAGTGTTTAATATTTATTCATAAGATACCAATGTCTTCAAAATGGAAATCTCATGTGGGTACCTGGCCATGCAATGTCTTCAACATAAATGAAAGCATCTACTAGTAATTAATATATGATATAATTCTATTGTATGTATATAATAATTGAATTAAATATTATATATATATATATATATTAGTAGTTTTCCTAAAGGTGCAAGTTACGTCTAAAGTGATGTAATTTCTTTTTGGTAAAGTGGGGTTTCATAAAGTGAAAGCATGTAAATTGGAAGTTATACCTCACTCAAAACTAAACGCTTTCCAATTCATCGATGCCAACACAATTTTAATAAAGCTAATTTTTGGGAGTGATTGTGGATGGTGTTTGATTATCCACCATGTAACAACCACGTGGTCCCATTATATTTTTTGAGAAAACTCTAATATGAGTTTATCCTCAATGAGATTCCAAACTATTTTGACAATGGTGAGTTTTAGGGTTGAGGGAGAGGCTCTATATAGGATCGACCATGTGTACATTGTGTGCCTAATCAACCTGTAAGGATCATTATCCAAAAGCCACTTCATTCAGAGATTCCCTCTATAGTGAAGTAGGTTGTGGAGATTGACACTTTGCATGCACTTATTGATACACTCATTCATCATATGAGTAGGCTTTCAGAGATAGATGCTTAAAATACTCTGCCTAGTGGGCATACCTAACCCCACCCATGTAGATCTTGTGGTGCTATATGCACTAGACCTTCAAATGATGATGGTATCACTTCAAGGGGCTTGGAGGATATGATATTGACTGATGAATTGTTGGAACACACATTTTTTTTGGATACATTTTTTTCTACACACATACACATATCTTTTATATAAATATTAATGTTAAATTTTTAAGTTATATTTGCAAATTAAAAAGGTAAACATTAATTTACAAATTTAAATTGAATTATATATATATATATATATACACACACACACACATAGATATATATATATATATATATATATATATATATATATATATATATATATATATATATATATATATATATATCTGTGTGTGTGTGTGTGTGTGTGTGTATATTTGTGTGTGTGTGTGTATTTTTGTGTTTCAGGAAGAGACATTGTCTTTGATATCATAATTTCAATTTACTAAGCTAGGTAGTGAGCCAACCACTAATACATCTATCTATTTCAGTACGACACCATATATATTTACAGAGGTAAAATTTCAAGTGAATCTTATCTACTATGGATGTACATTCATACACCTTAATTTCATCATTGGTATATTTTGTGTAAGAAAATATAAAATACCTAATATAATTTTGTTGGACTTTTTATTGTTTGATATATTAACACA
Source organism: Torreya grandis (assembly GCA_037957365.1). Taxonomy (NCBI): domain Eukaryota; kingdom Viridiplantae; phylum Streptophyta; class Pinopsida; order Cupressales; family Taxaceae; genus Torreya; species Torreya grandis. The sequence goes on from JARHVA010000491.1 coordinate 4,285,742, forward strand.
GATTGGCATAGTTTTAGAAACTCATCCTTGATCTAAACTTTTTTTCTTTTATTTTGACTTTCAAACTACATTTTCAATAACCAAAATCACGTACTTGTAAAGAAGACTATCCATTGACTCTTATCTCTACAATATTCAAGTATGTTTTCTATATGTTTCATTAGATTTTGATGAGACCTATTTTATAAGGCTCTAAACACTCTTAAAAGGCTTGTATAGATGTCCCTCATAAAATCAACATATCACTCTAGGTGTCTTAAAGATTACAACTTAGTTTACAAACTTCTCAATAAACACCTATATAGGTTACTTATCTTATCACAATGATTGTTTCTAAGAGATTTTTTATCACACCAATACTTAGTTGGACTAAAAAGTAATGAATGTTTGTAAGAAAAGTATTCAAGGTGTTAATATGATCAAAAAAAATTTTAAAAAAAAAAATCAACTTAGACACCATAGCTCATAGGTTTGTCCTTGAAACTATACCAAGTCAATGCCTTAATACAATCAGGCCTAATCACCTTAATCAAGTCAAAATCCAAAATACACCTCATCAAAGCTATACAAACATCCAAACTAGTGTATATAGGTGTATCAAGGATGTTTCAACACATAACTTGTATTTAATGACTCAATTTCACAAAATTCACTCATAAATCCTCCCTCACTATCTTAGAGATACAATGTTACAGGTTTACATTAAACATAGATTTCAATAAATGTGATTGTAAAGATTTATTAGATCCAAAACCTTTGGAATCATCTTCTAGGCTTGTTTTTCTAACTATTCCCAAGTTTTTGTGAAATTTCAAAGATTCAAATAGAATTTATAGTCCTCCAATGATGCAAAATTGGCCTTTTATACCTTTTCCTTCATCTTATGTGTCCCTAAAATGATAGATTCAAACTGATCATGTTGTTGAAGACTTCTCCAAGTTTAGGATGTGTTAATTTAGGTCCTTATTCCTCTAATAGACCTATTTCAAATTAGAAAATTTGATCTTTAAAGACTTATAAAGTCATTTAAGACCTTTAAATGAGTAAGAAAGATAGAGATGACCTTAACTAAACTTATGAGATTCCTATCCATATATCAGACCTTCTAGAACCTATTAAACTCATTAATATTATAATTTAAGAAAATATTCACTCAAATACATTTAAATTTTCAAATAACAATTATTGGGGGGAAAAAAGTCCAAGACCTCTACTAAGACACACATTAAATTGCTCATTCAAGGCTTATTGACAACTATTAACCATTCTAAGACTAACTATAGGACCATTTATACAAGTTTTTAGGATACTCCTACATCAAGAGGTGTAGCAAATGCATCATTGCCTTGGATGTCTTGTCATTCTCCCTCATGAAATTGATATTTTTTGCAATCAATGTGGTATTACAAGTCACATTGCACATATCCACTTGTCACATTCATGCTTTCTGTGACCTCATTAGATCTTTTCATATCTTATACAAGACTAAGTTTGTTAGTAACTTATTTAATCAATGAATTGCCCAAGTTATTAATTATTAGGTTGTTTGTTTAGCTGATGACTAGGGTGGAAACTCTTCCATCTTTGAAAGTCAATATAGACTCAAGCATTATTGTTGCAATGTCATCTACATAGGCACTTACCAAGGTACATATTCACTTGTAATTTTAAATTGTAATTTAATAATTTTACTACACACTTGGGCAAATATAACTTATGTGGACAAGTGTATTGTGTATGCAAGGCTATAATATGACATTTGATAGTCCATTTTAGATTACTACTATGGAAACTCCTCATGTTTCTTCATCATTTGACATGCTTGTTCATGCAACTAATTGTGGCACTAAACTAGTCAAGCATGTTTAAATGATTTTTTATTATAGTTTAAAATGATTTTATTAACTTGGTTTCATGTATACTTATTAATTTTATAATATTTTTTATTTTTGAACAGGTTTGACTACAAGTGAGCTATGAGTGTAGTACCCATAGTTGATCCTTGGAGCAATCCAAGGCATTTAGGATATCTCCATCTATAATCAAGACATCCTAGGGAAAGTCTTCTTCAATTAAGACCAAGAGAGGGAGACTATTTGATGATGAGGATCTTGTAGATGGTGTACATTTCTGTATGCCTATATGATAATATACGTATTTTTGGCATTATACATGTGTATATGATGTATTCGCACAACATTAAATACTATGTTGTTAGACATGATGTATTATTTTTTATGCCTATATGAAAATGCATGTATTATTGACATTGTATGCCTATATATGGCATTCATACATGACATTCTTATTTAGTACATGAATATTTAAGAAAATCAATAAAGTAAGTCTTACTTGAATCACTTGTGTTTAGAGTATTATGATTGATTGGGTTTGAAGTATTCTTAAGGATTACAAATGTTATGAGATTGAAAATAACTTGTTAGGATAATGTTGTAAATCAATTTGGTATGACAGAGCCTAAAGTTAGAAAGATTGACATTTCTTGTTCTTAAGAAGCTTTATTTCTATAAGAATGCAAATGAAATAAGAAGTAAGGGGTGTTAAACCTATATTTGCATTAATTGAATCCTATCTAGTAATTTTAACCTAGAAACAAGTTCATGAAAGTAGCAAACATTGTACTTTTGTTTAGACTATTATGAATGATTGGTTTTTAAGTATTCTTAATGATTACAAATGTTATGAGAATGAGAATAACTTGTTAGGATAATGTTGCAAATTAGATTGGTATGATAGAGTCTATAGTTAGAAAGATTGACATTTATTTTTCTTAATAATATTTATTTATATAATAATGCAAATAAAATAAGAAGGGGTTTTGAAACTATCTTTTCGTTAATTGAATCCTATACTAGTGATTGAATCATTCTTAGATTGGTAGTTATTAGACACCTAGTCACTTATCTCAATTTTGAGTCTTTTGTATGGAGTGGGATTAAGGTAAATACAAACTTATAATACATAAAAACAATTAGTGATTAAATTTGAATTATGTTTGTATGCTCATGGTCATCTACAGTTTCTTACAGGTCTATAATGTTGAGTTCTTAGCAAGATAAGCCTTATAAGTCAGAATCAAGGTAGAATCTTGTTTTGAACATGTGAATTTATTATGTATAGATTCTATACATGAGTAATTAACTCAATAAGTTGTATAAAAACTCAACTACACAATTTTAAACCCCCTCAACCTATACACAAATTGGTAAAATTAGACCTAGGGTTTTGACCTAGAAGTGTGCATATCTTGAAACCTAACCATTGAAAGTTCTTAGAAAGTTGTAATCTGATGTGTTTTTACAAGTCATAAAATAATAAGAAATATTTATAATGGTATAGATATGATAAGTATGGATTTCAATATTGACCTTTGTCATTGGATTAATGGAGGCCTGATGAGATTCTAAGAGTATGAGAATAGGGGGTTAGAGGGAGAGTTGGTCCAAGACTGAGTCAATGAAGCAAGAAGACCCTAATGGGTTGTCAAATATGGTTTTATATTGTATTTAATATCTTTAGATAACTCAATACAAGGAGCTTTGTAGTGCAATAGGGCTACTAGGAGAGTGAACCAAGAAAGAGTCTTGCAAAAGAAAGGAAGAGAATTGGTAGATGAAATTATAAAGAGTGTTTGAAACAAAGTGTAAAAAATTTATAGATGGCATTGGTATTAGTTTGAAGTAGTTTATTTTCATTTCATACCCTAAAAGACTAATAAGGCCATTATAGCATATATGAGCCTATAACAAGTAAATGACTGATCTTGTGAGGAATAAAGAAATGGGGGATTAAGTTGTAGGAGAGGGATTTTCATAGAATTTTTTGAAGGGTGATGAAGGAATTATAGGTTAAATAATCTATTATAACTACCTTTTACATTCTATAACCAAGGATACCCTTTCTAGGCCATGAAAAACAAGTATAAAATTTTGAAAAAGGTTTAGTTGTTATGATTTTTCTACACAAACTCAGTTGGGTGGGGTGGTTCAAGATCCTTGGTGAGAGAATAAATAGATTATGAAGAGTCAATACATTACAAATAAGATACCTCTTAACATGTGATGAAGTGTTTCCTTCTAATGGGAAGGGTTTTACACTAGTGAAGAAGATCATATCAGTCAAGGAAAGATAACATCATCTATAATACAATAAAGAAGCTCTTGAATATACTCTTTAGGCCTTAAATTATCTTGAAAAGTGCCCAAGACTTCTCCATGCCATGGAGCTGACCCTATCCTATCTCCATTCCCTCTGAAACATCCCCAACATCCATTTCTAAAATTGAGAGAGTAGGAAAATAGACCTTGGGAGAGAGTATGAAGTCTTTGATTGGTCTTAATGGCTCCTGATATTTGATACACTTGAATGTATCACTTCACTCTCTTTAAAGTTAAAAATCTTACTTTAAGCCCTTTAGTACATATTCACTCTATTTTCCCTTTAAAGACCTTCTTGATTGAATGCATAGAAAAGACCTTTTTAGTGTTGTATTTGGGCTAAAGACAAATTTTATGAATTTAAATAGGTATTTCACATGTCTCATAGGTTTTATATTTTATATAAACCAATTTCTTATTCGTTTATATTTCCTTTTTATCAAATAGTGACTCAGCCCTATTTTTGTCAAGAGACCTAATTGTTCCACTAGTAGGTAAAAACTTATATGATGGATTATTTTCCTAAAAAAACATATTATTTAGGTATGAATGATGTTTTCAGATGAGAATCAACTTTTACTTGGTGTTTTTTGGCTCAAAACTGAGCAAGATAGGTAAATTTTTCCATTCGCTATCTAGAGGAACTTAGGATTATGAGTATTACTATGGATAAATACTCAATACATCATCCATACAACTTATTTTGACCTAAAAAAAGTTTTAATAGTTTACTAACCTTATTAACTAGGTCTCAATACATTTTCATCAAATTCTATGCGTTCAAAATGGATTTTTGACCATTTTTCAATCAAAACCCCATAACCATAGCTTTCCTACACTTTAAGAACCTGAGAGATAATTAACCTTGTTTCATAATGTTAAAAGAGGTTATTTGAAATCTAACATCTATATAGAACTCCTCACTCACCTATGTAACTCATCCAATCCTTAGTTTCAAACCATACACAAGTTTCATCATACAAACAAGCTATGCAAATAGTGATTTTCAATCAAAATTGGTCTATGTTCATAGAAAAGGGCTTTCAATGTCTTGAATTCACTATATTTTGATTATTAGAGTTCAATTACATTTCAATAAAGGCTTTGAAATCACCATACACTACTTACAATCATATCAAAAAGCACACACATTTACACCCGCTATAGGTATGATTCAAATATTCTTGCTTGATGTTTGTTCTTGAAGGATCTCATTTCATATTATTACACATTCTCATCCTTTTGGTTCATTCCCCTTAGAAAAGATATTCCATTTTTGGCTCCAAAACTCTCTTTGAATACATGTATTAGTTTAGTAAATCAGACAGCAGATACTTGTTATAAGCATATAATATAAGTAGGACCTTTCTAACATTAAGGGAGGACTCTAAAGGACTAAAAAAGACTATTGAATCTACTTAACACTTTAAAACTCTCACATGGACACCATAGTAGTTATATAAAGGATGTTTTGGCATCAATAGTTTCAAACATTTGGCTTCATTTGCTCCATGATACCCCTTGGCCAAACTTTGAAGTCACTTTGATCCCCTGTAGGTGGCCATTTATGCCTAATAATGCCTAAATACCCATCTAGGTCTATTGGAATATTTTTGAAACCTCCAAAAGTTCTCATCTCTCATGAACCACAAACTTATCCCTTGATAGTGTCAAGATCCTTTCATTATCTATAGGCATGCAATTTAACTTAATTAGGCCTAGAAGGCCTAAAAGGCTCCTTGACTGATTCGTATCCTCTTGAAATATTTTTGACCCTTGGAACACTTTCACAAGATACAAACAAACCTTTAAAATTTCTTGAAACCCAATTCCAATGCCACTAGCTTCTATCCACATTTATATGGCTCACTTGGACTATTAGGCCTTTTAGGCTTCTTAATGACCTCCAACTAGCATTTTTGCCTTCATGATTCATGAGTGAAACTTCATCACTTAGAGCACATATATATAGAAAAATTACATGTGATCCAACAACCATGACATCCAATTCCACCTGCAAGTGTAATTTCACTACTATTTAAGAGCATAGAAATAATGATAACAAATGTTATCAAAGTTGAAGCTATAATCTAATAACTCAATTTTCACTACTTGTTAGATGAAAATTGGCACTTCCAACATGTCTAAAGGGGTGGATAATGTCTTGAACCAAGTTTTTGGCCTCCCATATAGCCCAATTAACAAACCCACCACACATTCTAGGCTCAAAAACACCCTTCCCAATACAAGAAAGATGTTGATAGCCTAACTTTAGGCATGCATAAAAAAATGTAATTCATATGGATGAACCATAATATCCCTCCTATGCATGTGAAAACCCTCTAATTTCCCCTATTTCTAGTCTATAGCACCTCTGAGAGAAATCTATGGTAGAAGTTATAGTAACAGGTCCTAAAATACAACTTTTTGGTAGTGAAGAGACAACTTGTTGACTTCCAAATATCATTTTTACCTCTAGGACCCACAAGTGCGAATCCATCATTTATAGCACATATATATAGTCAAATTACACATTATGCAATGACCATGACATCTAATTCCACTTTCAAGTGCATTTTCACTACTATTCAAGAACATAGAAATAATTATAACAAATGTTATCAAAGTTGAAGCTATAGTATGAGAAATTCATTTCCAATGATTTTTAGATAAAAATTGGCATTTTCAACATATCAAAAAGGGTGGGTAATGTCTAGATCTAGGTTCTTGGCCTCTTATCTAGCTCAATCGACAAACCTACCAGCCATTTTAGGCTCAAGAATGCCCTTCCCAATACAAGAAAGATGTTGATTTTTACCCTAAATTTAGGCATGCATCAAAAAATATATAATTCATATTGATGAATCATAAGATCCATATTATGAATATGAAAACCCTATAATTATACCCTAGATCTAGTCTATAGTACCTTTGAGAGAAATTGATGGTATAAATTGTAGTAACGGATCCTAAAATGTAAATTTTTGGTAGTGAAAAGACAACTTGTTTACTTCCAACTATCATTTTTCCTTTTAGGACCCACAAGTGCAAATACATCATTTAAAGCACATATATATAAGAAAATTACACATTCTCCAATGACCATGACATCCAATTCCTCACAAAATTGAATTTTGGCATAAGAAACCTTGTCACCTATGTTAATGCTAAAATGATCTACGAACATGTCAGCTAAAGGATTGAATGCATTGTTCGACTAATTTGGTAGATTATAAAAGCATTGTAGGGCATGATCCTTTAAATTCCATGAAAAATATCTTCATTATTAACAGTTCATTTGGCACATAGTCCAAAGATGTTGTGTGAAAATCTCTCAAGTGTCTCTAGATCACCCTTACCATCATATAGAGTGATCTTAGATTTAACGTAACTTGGTGGTAAGGGTGTAGAATCAATATGATGTGTTAATGTTGTATGAAGTAGAGTAAAAGAGTCCAAGGCCTATTTTGGTCTAGATACACCTTGCTCAAGATGTATCACCTTGGATTGAAGATATTTTATCTCTAACATAAGGGTAGCTACATTGAGAGGTAAAGATGTAATAGCTATAACTGGTGGTGCTACATAAGAAGGTTGGGATGTCATAGGGGGTTGTTGAGACATAGTTTCCCCTATAGTGTCATTTGAAAATGGTTGTTCTAAAAGAATGGAAGACTCAACTTGCTTAGACTTTTTAATTGTGATGATAGATTGTAAGATAAGATCATGATCTTAGGGTCATTCCTTAAGTCTCTCTCTAAAACTTTGTAGAATCAAAACTTTATTGATGATAACATCATTATCAAAAATATGTGGAAGTGGATCAAGAGCCCAATGTGGTAGGCCATGAACATCGGTGTGTGTATCATCATTTTTATTCTCATATTTCTCATTGTCTAAGTTATCCTCTTGAAAATTAGTGTAATCTAGATGTTTAGGATTTATAGTAGGAAATTGAGCCAGTTGTTTATCCATGGCATATGGATGGGTTAGAGGAATCCAGGTGAATTCAAGAGGGTTGCCAATATATCTTGCTCTTTGTCTCAAAAAAGGGGATGCAAGGATCTTAGGTGGCATAAGGAAAATAGCTTGAAAAATGAAAGAGAAGATTAAATAGATGTAATCTAGGATTTGAAAAATAGCAAACTAGAATATGCATAAAAAGGATACAAAGCTCACAAACATGTAAGGTGATACCTTAAGAAACAAAGGGACCTAGTAAGTTTAACCAGTGTTTGAAAGAAATGGTTTTTAAAATTACTATAGTAAATTTTCAAAATTAAATATGAAATTATGATTTAAATATGAAAAAAATTAGAAAAATATTTCTAAAATCAGCAAGAAAATTTTCCTAGGGTTTCTAGGGATTTTGTGTGCAAACAAAGTAAGTTGAGTTCAACAAATGATTTAACTTTTTTTGGGAATAATTGAGTTTTATTACTATTTTATTTACAGGTATGGATTGATAAATTAGTATAGAATATAGAGATAATTGCAGTCCTAATTTATATAATTTATCTATCATTTTAACCTTTCTAAAAATAACCTTAAATAAGGAGAAATATAACTTAGCTAGAAACAGGTTGAGATGGCTAAGACAGAGGTTGAAACTAGATGTGCAAGATTGGGACATTGTTATAAATATAAATTTGGATTTTGTTTTGTTTAAGAATGGGACTATAAAAAATAGGACACTTTAGAGTCTGATGTTATAGTCCACTCTTACCGTTGTTGTCCAAATTATTCACCAAGGCTTCAAAAAATTTAAGTTTTTGCATTGTTCCTATGTGAGCCTTCTTATGAAATCTGAGTGTTGATTGTCAATGAAACTCACTGTAGAGATGATTTAATCTTCAAAACCCTAACCCTCCATCATGCTTGATAAAATAATGTTTGATTTACTTGAAAAGGGGGGGTCAGTATGTAAAATGCACTGAATGTGTAATATACACCCCTTGTGTGGGCACATTGTTTACATACCAATACTATGAAGAGGGATAAATCCATATGTAGTTCTCCCACCTAATGTTTTTTTATGTAATAGTGTGATGTGGATGCAAAAATGCCAAATTGAGAGTGCTTGAGGTGGCTAGGGATTGGTATGAGGGTTTGAGTATATTTATAGCTATGTCGGGTGACTATAGGCAAAGAATAATGAAGTTTACCGTAATGCATTGTTTGTATTCTTGCTTGTTTTATAATATTTTCCACCACTCTTTATAAATGAGCTTTAGATGGGTTTTTATAATTAATAAATGGTCATGGGTTAGATGTATTTATTCTAGGTTGACATACTGAAGGATAGGGATCAAATGAAAATGACCATTATATCTCAAAGTGAAAATAGATATGAGCACTAAAAATGAGACATCCTATGGTCTGGTGTTATAGTCCAAGTATGGCACTCCTATCCTATAGGCTCAAGACTTGGGGGAATAGGATTAGTCTAGGAAATAAAGTATGGTTGAGGTGGAATGATTTTTTAGAAGGTTTCAAATGATTATTAATGAGCAAAATGATGTCTATAAGGGTCACAAGATCATGAAAAAGGGATCTATGGATAGGGTGTCACAATCCACACTCAAACTACCAATTTGGACAATTATATGATTACATTTGGCCCCCCTTTATTTTAGTGATGTAGCAAAGCAAAATAATAGAATAAAGGAAAAGTAGAAAGTGTACCTAAACTTACCTACAAGGGTGAATCCCATGAAGCTGTGTGATTTTGAGTTTGTGTAGACAGAGCACAATGTGAAGCATAAATTTGAAAGATAAAACAAGGAGTAGATCAGTTCTTAACAGACATGTTATGTCTAAAATAAGAATGTACAAAAACTAGGTAAAATAAAGATGAATAAAAAGGAATGAATACACCTCACCAGGTATACAAACCAACACAAAACCTGTTGTGATGTTGAGTGATTTTGAGTCATGTTGGGTATGTGCTACACCAAGAGTAATATTTCAAATGGAGCTAAGTGCTCAATTCCCTAAGAGTGGTTCAAGAATACAAAGGCTAGCCCTTTAGCTATATCATCACCCACTAAGTGAAGATATGTGATTATGTATGTGTTAATCAATGTTTTAATGGAGTGTTCAATCCCTCTAAGTAGGTGACTCAAGAATACAAATTTTAGTTAGTCCTTTGGCTACATCATTACCCACTAAGTGAAGCTATGAACTGATATTTTTATAAACATGTATTGTATGAGATGGCTCATGAAGCCCATGAATGATCTATAATCTAAAAATGTGGCATGGATATCTAAATGTGTAATGAGAACTAGGCCAATCTTGGCCACTTTGAAAGGTGGAGATTAGGCTTGTATGAAAGCCACTCTAAAACTAAGAACTAAGCTTATATGAAAGACACTTGGAAATGATGCCAACCACCTATAGATGGAATAAGACATGCAACTACTAAGAATACATGGGTAATATAATGAACTAAAAAGAAAATATGGAAAATATTCCAGCCATTTTGCCCCTAATCACTAGTGTTTGTAACATGGATTCTGATCTGGAAGTTGTACCAACTACCTTATCTAAAACTAAAAGTTAGAGCCATCATACCATACATGATGCCCCTTATATATAGATACTCTAAGTAAAACTATACTAAAACTACCAAATCTGAACTAAACTACGGTTGACAAAATTGTAATTGACCTTACCTTTCTATCTATTTCTATAAATTTTGAGTACTTTGTTGTTTGGATAAGAGCACTAAAAAAAGGACACTTTGTTATCTAGCACTATATTCCAAGTATGATCCTCTTATCTTTTTTTTTTTATGATCACTATTCTATATTCATCACTATATTTTTGGTCTATTCTTCCTAGTTTGAATTTTTATTATTGTTCTGAGTGTTATCAAAACTAGTAGAAGGCTTTGATCCCTATGATAAAAAGCCTATTTATTGCCCCATCTTTTGAGGGTAGAAATGAAGACCCTACAATGAAATATCCTTGCAAGTATGTTATGCTATGAAATACATGATATAATAGTGATAATACAAAATATGTCTCAAAATATAGCATAGTTTGTATTGGAGATTGTTAGATCAATAGGGGTATGCCTAGTAGATAAATGTAACAATGTAATATCATGTGCAGTATATTGAACTAAAACTAGAAATATAGTTAGTTTTTAGTTTTCAAGGAGGGATGAAGTATGATGTCTATAATGTCATATAATAAATCAAGATAATGCATGATGTGGATCATGGCATTGCAATCAATTGAAAATCAAATAAGAGACAAGTATGCAAGGCAAGAAGAAAAAAACACACAAAAGTGGCCAAGGGGCCAAGAAAACAAGGGACATGGACACATATCACTCAAATTTGGAAAGCAAGCATACAAATAATATTCAAATGCCCACAAACACATACAATTGAGAACAATCAAGGTTGGCACAAGGGCCACAAGCACATAGAAGAGTATAAGCAAAGGGCATTGGTAAATGTTTGGAGGCACACACAAGAGTACAAAATAGGAATTGAGAAATGCAATCACATCTACCTACTCAAATCATGAAAGGAAATCATGTAAATGTTATAAATATTATCGCATCTAATTAATCAAATCAAGAAGTTAAATTATTCAAAACATGGAGTATAAGACTAGGTAAATGCTAACAAATACACAAGCACTATATACTAGTATGTACCGATAGAATAATCTATGTAAGCTAGTAAATAATGTACATCAATATGATAACTAGAGTGTGTGGTGTAGGAATGACTTTACTTGGATGGTGTATTCATGTAGAAAATGCCCCTAGTGGGTAGATATGTCGATGTATATCTTGAATGTAGAAGTAGGATGCCCCCTCAATGGGTAGAGTGAAGCAATCAAGGATCTGGATGTCACTACACACACTCAAATAAGATCAAGTAAAGCCTGGTAATGTAGATAAATCAACAAACAATAGCATAGAACATCAAAATGTAAGTCTAGCATGGTAGTATAAATGTAAAGCATGGATAATGCATACAATTGAAATGTTTATGGTGTGTTGAGTTATTTAAATGTTTTTATATTTTTGACCTATTATATTATTTTTGGTATTTTTAAAATAAGCTATGTATAATAAATCATAAGGAAACTATGTATAATAAATTAAAAATAAGTTATTTACAAGTAAGCAAAAAGAAATTGTGTACAAGTAAGCAAAAAGAAATTGTGTACAAGTAAGATAAGAAGAAACGATACGAACTGATAAGTCTCATAAGAGACTCCTTATAATGGTGTCCTATATTGAGGAGGGGTATCATGCATGATAATGACTCATGATGGAAGGGACGATATTGTAAATATGAAATTTGTGTATGTCGTAAGTGCTCTAAAATGTCTGTAGTAGAAACTCAATTTGGGGTCCCCATGTAACTCTAAAAATTAGATGCAATTATGGGGCTCTAAGGACCCATCTGGTAGTAGAAGAAGATATTTAAAAATATGCTCTATGTGTAGAGGCATGAGACCTAAATGATACTATTGTGGGTGTGAATATTGTAGTTGTAAACTATCTAAAGTCCTGAAACTATCACTAATGTAGTGGTCACTCTAAGAGATGCCTCTATGGAAGTGTATGAACTCTTTTTTGATGGGGAGGGAGGCCTCAAATGTGTCTAAATATCCACTAGAATAAGAGTTTTAATTTTTGGAGGAGATAAATCTAGTGACTACAAAGTAGGAGATGGCTTTGAAGTGGGGAGTGGTAACTCATACAGAACTCCACCAAATATAACAACCTGATTAGCATGAATGAATTTCACACATCTATGAGCTATAGAAGGTATTACATGAAGTTTTTTGATCCACTATCAACCAAGAAATATATCAAAGACTCCTACATTGGGAATAATAGTAAATGGTGTGGACACATGTGTTGGACCAACCTATAGAGGAAGTATAATCTCACCCAACAAAATTTGTATGTGCCCACAGTATCCACAGATAATTATGTTCATTAGGGTGATATCCTAATTTGAATATCCTAAATGTTGAAGTAATGTCATAGTACATATGTTTACACTAGATCCATTATCTATGAGAACACTATGAATGGGATGATGATCAATGTAATCTCTAATAAAAAGTACATGGTAATCTGAGTCATCCTCAACTATCTCCTACTCTAAGAAGAAGATCGAAGGTCTATCTAGACCTCTAGAATTATACACACCAATCATGTTTCTCAAAGGATGTGACTCAACTGAAGGTCCTTGTTATGTAGATGGTGGAGGGTGTGAATGATATGCATGGTGAACCCCTGATGTGTCCCTTATCTCTTGTTTAGAATGTTGTGGGAAAGGATCTAAGAAAAATTTTAGAGCTTTGTCCTGTGTTTGCTTTTCTCGAGGAGGCTCAACAGGAGTGCCAATATCAATAAGGTTTCCATCCATCAAGTCCTATATATTTTTTTGTAAAATAATGCATTTATTTATTGTGTGGCTTGGTGACCTATGAAAATCACAAAATGTGTTCTGATCATATCCATGTGAAAGAGGCTTTATTGTATCAACTTCCTAAATAGGAGGGAGAGATAGGAGATTTTACTCTAATAGTTGTTGTAAGACTCTGGATAGAGATACCAGTATATTATTAAAGACTCACCAAGGAACTACTGATAAAACCACTCATTGAGGGGGCTCTGAAGCCACATTAATTATAGGTTGATTTTGACTTTTGTTATCATTAACCTTTACTTTGTATGGTACTTTACTGTTACTCTTGTTTGTTTTTTATGATATGCTTTTGTACTTAATTTTTCCCATTGAAATTAATTTGAATTCTCTTTTATTTAGTCTATAACATAATTATTGACTCATGCAAAGTTGTTAGCAGACTCTATTTCAAAAGATACTATAATTATTAATCAGCCATGGGGCTAGTCATTTTAGCCAAGATAGTCTTATATCTAAGAACATAATCTATGAGATGCTCATTTGACCTTTATTTATGTTGTGTAACTTGGGCATAAGAAACTTTGTCTCCTATGTTAATGTTGAAATGAGCTAGGAACATGTCAACTAAAGGATTGAATGCATTGACTAACTAATTTAGTAGACTATAAAACCATTGTAGAGAATAATCCTTTAAACTCCATAGAAATAGCTTGGTTAATAACCAATCATTTGGCACATAGTCCAAACATGTTGCATGAAAAGATATCAAGTGTGTCTCTAATCTCTCAAGTGTGTCTCTAGATCACCCTTGCCATCATATAGAGTGATATTGGGGTTAACAAAAATTGGTGGTAAGGGTGTATAAGCAGTATGATGTGCCAATGGTGTATGAAGTAGAGTAAAAGAGCCCAAGGCCTACGTTGGTCTAGAGACACCTATCTCAAAATGTAGCACCTTGGATTGAAGAGATTTTATCTCTTGCACAAGGGTAGTCACATCGGGAGTCAAAGATGTATTATTCATAACTAGTGGTGCCACATAGGAAGATTGGACTACTATAGGGGGTTGTTGATGCATAGTTGCCCCTGTAATGTTATTTATAATTGGTTATTCTAAAGGAATGGGAGACTCAACTTGCTTATCCTTTTTAATTTACATGATATATTGTAAGATAATATCATTATCTTGGGGTTGTTCCCTAAGTCTCTCTCTAAAACTTTATAGAATCAAATATTTTTAGATGATAACATCATTATCAATAATAGGTGGAAGTGGATCAGGAGCCTGGTGTGGTGGGTCATGAACATTAATGTGTGCATCATCATTATTATTATCATATTTCTCATTGTCTAAATTATCCTCATGAAAATTAGTGTAATTTAGATGTGTAGGATCTAAGTACAAAATTGAGCTGGTTATTTATCCATAGTATATGGACATGTTGGAGGAATCTAGGTGAATTTAGGAGGGTTTCCACTAAGTATTTCACTTTTTTTTAAATGAAGAGGCTCAAGTAGCTTAGGATTCATAAGGAAAACAACTTTAAAAATTAAAGAGAAGATTAAATAAATGTAATCTAGGATTTGAAAAATAACAAATTGAAATATGCATAAAAAGGATACGAAGCTCACAAACATGTAAGGTGATACCTCAAGAAGAAAAGGGACATAGTAATTTCAACTAGGGTTTGAAATATTTTATTTTTAAAATTAATATGGTGAATTTTAAAAATTAAATGTGAAATTTTGATTTAAATATGTAGGAAAAATTAGAAAAATATTTCTAAAATCAGTAAGAAATTCTCCCTAAGGTTTCTAGAGTTTTTGTACATAAATGAAGTAAG
The DNA here is from genome assembly GCA_037957365.1 of Torreya grandis. Lineage (NCBI taxonomy): Eukaryota > Viridiplantae > Streptophyta > Pinopsida > Cupressales > Taxaceae > Torreya > Torreya grandis. The sequence goes on from JARHVA010000491.1 coordinate 4,301,179, forward strand.
TCAGGTTCACCAAATGATTTAACTTTTATTAGGAATAATGGAGTATTTTAGTTAATGATATGGATTGATAAATTAGTAAAAAATATAGAGATAATTAAAGTCCTAATTTGTATAATTTGTCTATCTTTTTTACTTTTCTAAAAATAGCAATAAATAAGAAGTATAACTTAGCTAGAAATAGGCTGAGATAATTGAGACAGAGGCTGAAAATGGCTATGCAAGACTGGGATAGTGTCTTGAATCTAAATCTAGATTTCATTTATAAAAAAATAAGATCACCAAAAATAAGACACTTTAGGGTCTAGCATTGTAGTCCACTCCTACCCCTATTGTTTAAACTAGTCACAAAGACCTGAAACTTTCTAGGTTTTTGCATTATTCCTATGTGAAACTGCCTATGAAATCTTGAGTGTTGATTATAAATGAAACTCATTGTAGAGATAATTTAATCTGTAAAACCTTAACCCTCCATCATGCTTGATAAAAAAATGTTTGAATTACTTGAGAAAGGGTGGCTTAGTGTGTAAGATGCACTAAACATGTAATCCACACCCCTTGTGTGGGCACGTTACCTACATACCAATACTATGAATAGGGATCAAGACATATGTAGTTCTTCCACCTAATGTGCTTTGTGAAATAGTGTTATTCAGGTGAAAATATTCCAAATTTAGAGTGCTTGAGGTGGCTAGAGACTAGTATGAGGGTTTTAGTATGTTTTTAGCTGCGTTGGGTGATTGTATGCAGAGAATAGGGAAGTTTTCCTTAATGATTTATTTTTATTCTTTATTGATTTGTAATATTTTCCACCACTCTTTTTAAATGAAATTTAGATGGGATTTTATATAGAACAATTGGTCATGGGTTAGATGTATTCACATTAGGCTAAAATAATAAAGGATAGGGATCAGATGAAAATGATTGTTGGGGATCAAAGTAAAAATGGACAAGAGGACTAAAAATGGGACACCATATGGTTTAGCTCTATATTCCAAGTATGGAACTCCTATCATATAGGTTCCGGACCTAGGGGAATAAGATTGGCCTAGGAAATATAGTCTAGCTAAGGTGAAATGATCGTTTAGAAGGTTTTAAATGACCGATAATGAGAAAAAGGATGTCTAGAAGGGTCACAAGAGCATGAAAAAAGGAGATATGGATAGGGTGTCACAAGCCACACTCAAAATACCAATTTGGACATTTTATATGACTACACAATGTTACTATTTCAAATGTTAATGTTGAATATTAAAACTATAATGATCATGATAAGGATCAGTATGATGATGATTATTACAAATATAATGATGAGGAAAATGCTTCTACTAACCATAATATAGATTATTCTTTACTTTCCCCTCATATTGATAATATGTTACATAATTAGTTAAATGATAAAGTGCTTAATAATGACGTTATTTCATATCATAATGATGTTTCTAGTTCCTCTTTGAAAGGAAAATTATGTGAACATGTTGATTCTAGTAGTGAAAATGTTATTTCTTCTATCTCAATAGAATGCAATAGGTATTTGAAAATAAATGATATATTAATGCTAAATAATCTTCTTAACCCAAGGAAGACCCTATCCTTCTTCCTTCCTCTTTTATTTTAACTAGTGTCCCCATGGAGAAAGTTAAGAATATAGTTCAACCGTTAAATGAGCCTCTTAAAAACCTCAACATACATTCCCATGAAGTCATATCCTTAATTCATGTTCTAGGTGCTTTATAATTCCAAGTACACCAATTATATTTATAAATCAAAACTTATCATTTTTGGGTTGACTCTAATGCATTCCATTATAATCCTATTGTGCATAACATTTTGTATGCATCCTTACCATCTAATTTCCAAATCCATACAATTTACACATTTAATGGAAGAGGATACCCTTATTTTCATCTTCAATTTTTTTGAGAAACTATGAATAGTTACAATGGTAGTCACCTATTATTGCTATTATTTCCTAAAATCCTAGAGGGATGTGGTCTTTCTTGGTTTCACTCGCTTCTTATTGGATACTTCACTACCTATATATAACTAGTATTCGGAGTAGAATAGGGCTACCAAAATTATAGAGTATATTTGATGGACATGTGTGTGACTTGTAATATTTTCTCTTTTATATATATTTTTGTATGTATTATTCCTTTTTAAGCATATTAATATACTTAAAAATATGAAGAGTCTTTCGTTTTGGACATAGCAAAAGTCTAGAATATGAAGAGATAATCATTTATAAAACTGTACATATAACACTCAATTATATTTGGATATGGTTAGGATGTGATAGAGATTAACATATATCATTCTAAATTGGTTTTATTATGTATATTTTATCATTATTCTATGGATAGTGAATACTCTATTTTATTTAATTTATTAATCATAATGTTTAAGCTAATTGTTTTAATTCTATTAAGTTTGTGTTCTTGTGCATAACAATTTATGTTTACATATTAATGAATATATTCACTATGAATTTCCATCTGATGTTTAATTTTGTCACATTATACACAATTTATCCCTATATTATCATGTTTTGAAGGGTTTCCAAGAACCTCTATTAACATTAGTGTAGTGAACGTGAAACATTTTGTTAAAACATGTTGAGATGGCTACTAGGTCAAAGAGATTTAGAAAGATGGCTCGATGAAATAATTCACAATTTTTTAGAAGAAGTGAAAAAAATAGGGAATACTGCAAAGGAAATTATTCAAGAGAATATCTATGGAGAAATTTATGAAATTTTCTAGTGTGAATTGCTTGGGTTATTAACTATGCGGTTATCTAGATTAGAGTATTATTATTTTTAGCCAAGAAGGATGAAATTCATAGCTTAGTAAAAAAAAAACTATAAATTCTATGAAATCTATATATTTATTGGACTCATGTAGTAGACTATTGGACCAAGATTACTATTGATGGTTATATCACATAATTTATTATACAAGGGTATTTAAATTTTCAATCTACATATGACCTATTTGTTAGAGGAATCCATGTAAAATTTCTACAATGACTACCTACTCTAATTAATATGTTGGTTGTGGAAAAGGCCATGGAACCTACTCCTAATAATATGGAGTAGTCACTTTTAGTGTTATGGGGATGTTTGTAATGCAGGAGTTAATGATGCATATTTGACTAGAGGAACTTGATCCTAAACCTAGAATATGGAGGATGAAAAGAGACAGAGTGAGAAGAAAATTCTAGGATTGAAAAGAGACCTATGACAATAAAGAAGATGGAACAAATTATATAATCTATATTTAACTACGAATAAGAGTAGGAATAAATTAGAAGATGCTAAAGAGAAATCAGCATAGAGAGAGGCTACATAAGATGCTAGAAGTAGATAAGGTAGAGTATGTAAAGTAGCAAAGAGAAGGGCTCAAGAAGGAAGAAGAAATAAATGAAGATAGTGAGGATATAGAATAAAGTGAAGAGGAAGAAGAAATTAGGATAATAGTAGAGAGTTAAAGGACAAGAATAGATTGCAATTAAGAGGAAATATATTTTTTGGATGAAGGAAAGAATATTCTTGGGAGGAGATTATGCAAAAGTGCAAAATTATCATAGGTTCAATATCACAGACAAAATAGGTTGAGGATAAAGATCATTCATTTCATGAGTATGCATCCCCCAAGCCCAATTTGTCATTAGTTAGAAAACAACTAAATATAAAGGAAGGGATGAGTAGAAGATGGTTTTAATCATTTATGGATAAATTTGGTAAACTTAGTGTAGAGATTAAAAAATAAATAGATAAGAAGATGATAGAATAGATTGGATTCAGTTTCGAGACTAGTTATAAGACACCTATAAAAACTAGTGCACAGAAGTATATAGTCACATTTACTAGTGTGTAATAACTTGTAATCACATTTACTAGTGTGTAGAAGCTGGTAGTTTAAATTTTAAGTGTGCCAAATATGTCATTGAATATAAGCATGTATATTAATTTGATGTAATATGGTTCATCTATAGACCCTGAATAGTATTTTTTAACCTATGACATGAAATGGTAGGTTAAGGGAATAACCTATGAAGATGCCAACAAGTTTGAGATCATAAGAACTATTTCAGGTCTAACTTTGGATTTCATTTGTAAAAGGGATTTTATTTCCCTGGATATTCTAAAATTTAAAGAGTATCTAATTTCATAATTTAAGATTAATAAATGCTCGAGTTAAACTATTCAAGATCTGAAAGTGATTCAACAATGGAGTAGAGAATCTGTATGGGACTATGATCACATGTTTTTAGATGTGATGAATAAGATTGATTTTATCATGGAGGATAAGAACAAGTCTACTTAGTATTTTGAAGGGCTATGATCGAGAATTAGATTTTCCATTTCATAGTCCCAATTCTTGACAAAGGTTGATAATTGAGTAGTTACCCTATGAGTTAAACAAATTAAGGACTATGGAGATTCCCCAATAGTTGGATCTAAATTTAAGTAGAAAATTGATGCTTTTATCAAAAATATGGATGAGATGAATGAAATCGATAGACCTAAAATGGGTTTATGATGTATAGAGTGTGTTTGATAAAGGAATCATAAGAATGATTGTCTTAAACTCAAAACAAAGTTTTGTGAACTATGTAGATTAGTAGGACATGCAACCTCAAAATGTCACCTATTACAATAATACATTAAAAAATCCTTGAGTTTGTACTATAACTTTTGTAAATTAACCCATCATGATGAGAATATTTATTGAGATTTATAGGAATTGAAGGAGTATATCACCAAAAATGTCTTCACAATCATAACATAGCAATTACCCACTATGAAGCAGGGAATTCCAAGCCTAAAGGTGGAAGTGATTAGTGCAACACAAGGTGGTCCTAGGTGTATGCATTCATTTCCTCAATATTAATATCAACCTCAGGGTTTATTTGGATAGAAACAATCATCACCATAATATCAGTATTAGTTCTCATGGAATAATGTGATTCTTCAACATTAAAAAAATCAAATTGGGCTCTAACATCACCCCAACAACAATATGGTGGATATAGTGAATAACAAACACAATAAGAAGGATTTGTTGGGAAGTAATCACATGATTTTTGCTTCCAACATAGTAGAAGAGGATAAAATGGAGGGTAATAAGGTGGATATTGATGAGGTTAAAAAATGATAACTAACAAGGTCACCATACCATTCAATGTTTTTTGTGTGGTAAGTATAATCATTTTGCATAAAATTGCACCACTAATCCTTAGAGACAAACATACTATGTTTATTGTGGAGTTGAAGGAGAACACCAAACTAAAGATTAGCTAGCATTAGATAAGTAAAGGAAGGACAAGCTTATGCACAATGTGAATATGATAAATGTGCAACCTAATAAAAATGCATTCATGCAAACAGCTATTAGATAACAACGCATAGAGTAAGGGCTACCTCCATTATAAATTTCATATGAACATAGAATCAGGGAAGTGTGATAGGATAAATATCTTGATTCTATTATATAAAATATCTTGATGTATTAAAGATATGTAGGTCTTTCAAGACATAAAATAACATAATGCATCAAAAGGAGATGCCACAACCATTGATGCATAAATGTATGGGTAAATTATATAGATTATGAGATAGGAAGGTGTTGTGATTGATCGAATAGATTTTTTAAAACTAATCATTACTCTAAATAATCAATATATATTTAAAAACATTATAGAGAGGACAAAAGTATATTGATAAGGTAGTCTAGTATGCAAAACTAAGAAACTTTAGAATGTTGACTCATGTATGGATGTTGAGCTTGTAGGATATGAGATCACTAATGTGGTATTTTACTTTGGAATTATTTTCAACATGATTCCTAGATCTACTTGGGAGGCTATTATTAGGATAACCTTGAACTATAGTGTTATTACTATCAATCTTATAGATTATAGGCGAGTAGATCCATTAGGTTTCTTGGAAGATGTGGAATATAAAGTTGTTGAGTTGAGTCTACAAGGAGATTTTGAGGTCATTGACATGAAAACAAATGAAACCCATTATTCTACCTTAATTGGTAAGAAATGGGATTATGATGTACAAATGACTATCAATACAATACAAAATAAATTAGAGACATATCAAGGGGACAAGATAGTTTTTATACCACTAAATAAATTAGAACATAAGCCTTATATTATCCCAAAAGAATCAAAGTCACCTTATGCATAAAATGATAATAGTTGGTTCAATTAAACATAGATATAAATTAAAATTCTCTATGAGATACAAAATATAAGTTCTTTAAACCACATCTTGAGCAACATATATAGTCACAAAAATTAAAGCAGCCAATCTACAAGCCAGTTCTAACAAAGTCTCCATCTCTTTACGTTAAAATTAAAGGATGTACCTCTCTATCTATGTGATATCCCACTAAGTTATAGGTAGATTTCCTATTTAATACAAGTAAAAGAATAATGGATTATACAAATCCTACTCTAGAAGGTGGCTTACCTTGGGAATCAACATTTTTTATAAGCGATAACTCAGACATGCATATATTGAACTAGGCTAGGGGAGATAATAAGGTATAGCCTCTACAAATGGTGTTTACCATAGAATTACAATTGTCATAATATTTTGTAACATATGATCTCATTCCATTTATATAGATCAAAGAGTCATTGTACTCAATGATGCCTTAAAGGGAACTATTGTGACATGGTGGGTAGTGCATCGATAACAATAATTACAATGGGACAAAGCATGTGAATTTATATGAGCATGATTTTAGTTACCCTTCACGATTATAATAGGTTAGCCATTATTTCAATAATACCAATGTCTAAAACTACATATTCATAAATGTGTATATATATGGTCTATGTAAGATGTTGATCCAAGACACTAGGTGCATATTTTCAGCCACATGCTAAAGCCACTTCTAATTGCATGATATATACATCAGGATCATATGAGGGAGATTAAACATTGAGCATAGGTACAAAAATATTTTATTCAAACTTTTATTTTTGAGGATGAAAATATAGTAGTGCACAATGTATTACAAAAATGAAAAATATTCTATGTTATGATTGGTAGAAGATTTGGGATTTACAATAGACTCGTCAATGTAGTAAGAAGCATATCAAGATTTAAATATAAAGATTCATAATTACAAGGTTAATAAATAGGAATAGTCACTTGTTAAACCTTGTAATAGTTTTACAAATGAGCTGATAGAATATAGTGATAGCAATGGGGATATGGATCTATAAGGCTTCTTTAAATCAAAGTGAGAAGTAGAGCCAATAATTATTCAAAGTGAAGAAAAAGAGGAGGAATAAATATCTTACACTATAAACATTCTAGAATAATGAGAATGAACTCTTTAAGAGGAACTACCCATTGGACCTAATAAAGTATATCAAGAACCACATAATAAGTTTGAAGAAAATAATGGAATAGGGTCTATGTCCAATATTGTAGCTTTGGGAGACTTCTGGGAGTAGAATGAGATTTTGGAGGCATTATAGGTATTAAGATATTGTCAGGATGTCTTTTTTATTATGTTCACAAAAGTTAACGGTGTAGACCCATCATTGGGGGAGATGCACATTGAATTGAAAGAGTGTGTTAAACTCATTAAGAAGTGCCATACATATTGAATCCCAATATGAATATGATAATGAATTCTAAGCTCTATTTCATATAAGAATAAAGGATCATATATCCAATAGAAAATGTAGATTGGGTTAGTCCCATGGTATTTTAGCTGAAATAGACTAATTAGATTTGGGTATGTGTGGATTACCATGCACTAAATGATGCTTCCATTAATGACCCAATTCCCATACCATTCATAGATGAGGTTCTTTAATCAATCTCAGGCTATGAGTTATACTCATTCACAAATGGATTTCTTGGATACCATCAAATTCCTATCACAGAGAAAGACCATGATAAAATAACTTTTGTAATGAAATGGGATTTGTTCACATATAAGGAAATTCCCTTTGGTCTTAAAAATGCTCCAATAGTTTTCTCTAGGGTTGTGGTATCTATAATTAAATATTCTATATGTGAACTTTCATAAATCTATTTGGATGATTGAGTTGTCTTCTCTTCATTGAAATATCATTTATCTAAGATGATTCTAATGCTAGAGTATTATCAATCCCTGTGCATTACATCAAATTTGAATAATTACTTATTTTTCAAACCATTTAGTGTTCTTGTAGATCACATCATATGCAGTGATAAAATCCTAGTTGACCAAACTAACATTGTAGTAATAGTGGAGATGCCACCTCTAACTAATTTTACATAGGTGTGAACCTTTCTAGGTCACACTAGATATTATAAAAAAATCAAGGGATACGCAACCATATTTGCATTATTGGAAAATTTATTTCACAAAGATACCATGTTTGAATGGACATCGTAATGTCAAAAAACATTTATTTAACTCAAAAAAAGGTTATTAATATCTCTTATCTTAGATTTTCCTAATTAGAATAAGCCATACCATGTATATGTGGATGCTTTTTGTATCTTATTAGGAGTTATCTTAGCACACCCATGGGATGGTGGGTTAGATCATCATATATATTTTTCAAGTAGGAAACTATTAGCTACAAATAAAATTTGTATGGGCACAAAGAGAAAAGCCCTATCAATGGTGTCTATTTTGTAAAAATTTAGGCATTACCTTTTGGCCACACCATTTGAGTTTTTTACGATCACTGGGATCTTTGATACCTGGTTAACAAGCCTATGCTAGGTGGAATGATCTTTAGGTGGCTGATGTTGTTTCAAGAATTCCAATTTGGAATAAATGTGAAGATGAGAAGATAAAATGTGGGACATAATCATTTGAGCAGGGTTTGGAATGGTGAAGAAATGTAGGATAAATCTCCATATATGCACTTATTTAGAGCCTATGTGATCCCTAACAATATAGAGGACATTACATAATTCCTAAAACAAGGAAATTTTTATACACACTATCCTAAAAGGGATAAGAAGCAAATAGTTACATGACCCATTTCTTATAGCCTCATCAGTGGATTTATGCATAAGATTAGGAAGGATGATGTGTTTAACAAAGTATCCTTAGACCATGAGTGATCATAACTCCTTCAAGAAGCACATAAAGGAGTATCAAGAGTCCATTTCATAGGAGAATCCACTATGAGTAAGATATTATAGAATGTTCCTTAGTGGTCAAATTTGTTTTAGGATGCTCATAGGGTGGAAAAACACTGTGATGTTTTCCAAAGAATGGGAAAATTGTATCACCAAGATGAGATGCCTTTGGTTAAAATTTTAGGATAATTTTTTTTTGAATGATGGGACATTTATATTTTAGATCCCATAATTCCTCCAAGTTAATGTATTCATACAAGATATATCATTACTATGATATACTATTTCATATATTGGGTGGAAGTTGATATGACACCAAGCTACGATGTGAAAGATGACACTAAATTTTTGTATGACAAAATCATAACCAGGTTTAGATGTCTAATTAAATTAGTTAGTGATAGAGGAACTCACTTCCTTAACAACACAATGAAGACTCTTACTGAGGAGTTCATGATATTATATCATAAAATCACAGCCTATCAACTACAAGCAAACAAGCAAGTTGAGGCTTCAAATAAAGTATTGGGTAAAATGTTTATAAAGATATGCAATGTTCAAAGGGATGATTGGAAGTAACACATTCCTATAATTATTTGGGCATCCAATAAAAATTATAAATGTTTGATAGGATTCACTCTATTTCATTTGGTTTATGGTATTGAGGTAGTTATACCAAATAAATGCATTAATATTAGTCTTTGCATTACAATGATTATGAGGTTGGGAGACTAGGACTCACTCAAAGACAAATTGATGTACTTGGTCAAAATAGAATAAAATAGGCAACTATCATAATGGACATAAGAGATTGATAATTCAAGTCAAAAATCATGGCATGATCATAACTTTTCATCTGAGAAATTTTATCTAGAGCAAGCAGTATTACTCTATGACAACATATTTAAAGCATTTATGGAAAATGTATGCATTATATGGAAGGAACCCTATATCATTCATGATATTTCAAAATAATGTACAATTTTTTAAAAATATATATAGGGATCCATTTAACTAGGGTGTATAAATGGATATAGGGGTAAGCCTTATAGTCAATAATCTCTACAATTCATCACTGACAAAGAGAGAGGGTTTTGAGTAGCACCATGTAGTTAAGATTATTGTTTAATGTTGTTTTGTTTTCTATTTTGTTTTTAAGGTTAGTGTGTTTGTATAGTATGAAATTTATGTCATATCACATCAGAATGAAGCTAGGTCAGTCAAAGTCATAGAGTGAAATAAATATATAAAGTCAACCTGTAGGAAATATAACTATTAATAGGAACATAGTGGTCATCAATTGAGTTCAAGAACTAGGTGTTAACAAGATAGCTATAGAAAAAGGATGGTTAGCGGTCATTCAAAATTATTAATGATGATATACTTGAGAGATATCACCTTTCTCAAATTAGATGGCATGTAAGAATGATAGGATGGGCCATAAAATAAATTAGATAGATGAAAGGACATGGAGTCATATCACCTACCTACCAATGGATGTATCAAATAATCTAAAAGTAGAATAATAACTGTCATATCAAAAAAGATATGGTTGACATTAATTATGGAGGTAAACTCATGTGTCATTAGCTCAACAAATTTAAACTCAATGAATAGTTTATAGTAAAAAGTTTGGATGACAAAAATTTATTCAATATTAATTTTCAAATACTTGAATAGTTTATAGTAAAAAGGGGGAACTTAAAAAATTGTTTATGTATTTATTATAATGTTTTAGAGGTTTTGACAGTCTATTCAAAATTTCACCTTATATCTAAGGTGGTTTACCAAAAAACCAAAAAAATTGATTATATTGTATAATAAAAATAATAAAAATTTATAAATCTAATCATTCAACCATCAAATTTGTATTTATTAATTGGAATGAACTTAGAAAAAATATTATTAATCTTATTATAGTTAAATTTGAGGGTTGACATCAAATTGGTTATAGTTCAATAGTGTGGATGATGCTAAAAGTGCACAAAGCATAGGAGGGAGACTAAACATTGGGCACAGGTATAGAAAACATTTAATCAAACTTTTATTTTTCAAGATGAAAAACTAGTAGTGCATAATGTATTACAAAAATGAAAACTTTTCTATGTTATGTCTAGTAGAAGATTTAAGATTTGCAATAGACTCATCATCGCATTAAGAATCAACTCAAGATTTAATCTAACAATTCATAATTATAAGGCTAATAAATAGGAATAGTTTCTTATTAAACCTTGGAATATTTTTACAAACGAACTAATAGAATCCAGTGATAACAATGGGGATCTGGATCTAGAAGGCTTCTTTGAATTAGAGTGAGAGTTAGAGCTAACAATTGTTCAAAGTGAATAATAAGAGGAAGAAAGATCATTCAATATAAATATTATAGAATAAGGAGAATGAAATATTCAATAGGAAGTACCTAGTGGACCTAACAAAGTATATCAAGAACCACCTAAGAAGTTTGAAGAAAATTGTGGAATAGAGTTTGTGTCCAAGCTTGAAACTTTTGGAGACTATTGGGAGTGGATTGAGATTTTGTAGGCATTATAGATATAAATATATTATCAAGATCTCTATTTTTATAATGTTAATATAAGTTAAAGGTGTAGATCCATCATTGGGGAAAATACACACTGAATTTAAAGAGTGTGTTAAACCCATAAAAAAATGCCATACAAATTGAATTCTAATATTGATATGATAGTGAAGGCTAAACTAGATCGAATATAAGAAGCAAGGATCATATATCTAGTAGAAAAGGTAGATTGGGTTAGTCCCATGGTAGTGAAGTCAAAGAAGACCGATGAGATTCAGGTATGTGTGGATTACCATGCACTAAATGATGCTTGCATTAATGATCCATTTCCCATAACATTCATAGATGAGGTTCTTGAATTAGTATCAATCCATGAGGTATACTCATTCATGAATTGACATAGTGGATACCATCAAATTCCTATTGCAGAGGAAGACCATGATAAAACAAATTTTGTAATTCCCTTTGGTCTTTAAAATGCTTCAATAGTTTTCTCTAGGGTTGTGGTATCTACATTTAAATATTTAATTTGTGCTTTTTTATAAGTCTAGTTTGATGATTGGGTTGTCTTCTCTTCATTCAAAGATCATTTATCTAAGCCGAATCTAATGCTAGAACATTGTTGAGCCCTGTACATTACATTGAATCTTAATAAATATTTGTTTTTCACATAATTCGGTGGTTTTCTAGATCACATCATATGTAGTGATGAAAATATGGTTGACCAAGCTAAAATTATAGTAATAATGGGGATGCCAACTCTAACTAATCCTACATAGGGGTGAACCTTTTTATAAAAAATTCATCAAGGGATATGTAGCCATCTTTATATTGTTGTAAAAGTTATTGCACAAAGATACTAAGTTTGAATGGACATCATAATGTCAAAAAACATTTATTTAACTCAAATAAAGGTTATTAATAGTTTCTAGCTTAGATTTTCCTAATTGGAAGAAGACATACCACGTACATGTGGATGCTTGTGGTATCATAATAGGATTTGTCTTAGCACAACCATGGTATGGTGGGGTGGATCATCATATACATTTTTCAAGAAGGAAAATATTAGCTAAAAAGAAAAATTATATGACCACAAAGAGAGAATACATATCAATGGTGTTTGTTCTACAAAAATTTAGGCATTACCTTTTGCCCACACCATTTGAGTTTTTTACAAATCACTTAGATTTGCGATACTCGGTTAACAAGCCTATGCTAGGTGGAACAATCTCTATGTAGATGATGTTGTTTTAATAATTCCAATTTGGAATAAATGTGAAGATGGGAAGAGAAAATGTTGGACCTAATCATTTGAGCAAGGTTTGGAATGGAGAATAAATAGAAGAAGTGTAGGATAAATCTCCATATATGCACTCATTTAGAGCCTATTTTATCCCTAATAATATGGAGGACATTGCATAATTATTGAAATAAGGATTTTTTTCTTCACACTATCTTGAAAGGGATAAGAAGCAAATGGTTACACAAGCCATTTCTAAAAGCCTCATTAGTGGATTTATGTATAAGATATGGAAGGATGATGTATTTCACAAAGTAGCCTTAGACCATGAGTGACCATAACTCCTTTGAGAATCACATCAAGGAGTATCAAGATTCTATTTCATAGGAGAAGCCACTATGAGGAAGATATTATAGAATGGACCTTGATGGCCAAATTTGTCTCAAGATGTTCATAAGGTGGAAAAACACTGTGATGTTTTCCAAAGAATGGGAAAATCAAATCACCAAGATGAGATGCATTTCATTAAAATGCTAGAATAAAAACCTTTCAAATAATTGGCCATTGATAGTTTGGGGCCCATACTCCTCCAAGTAAATTTAGTCATGGAAGATATATCATTACTATAATAGACTATTTCATAAAATGGGTAGAAGTTGCTACGACACCAAGCTATGGTGTGAAAGATGACATTAAATTTTTGAATGAGATTAGCATAATAAGGTTTGGATGTCTGATTGAATTGGTTATTTATATAGGCACTCACTTCCTTAATAATACAATCAATATGCTTACTGAGGAGTTCATGATATCATATCATAAAAGCATAGCCTATCAACTACAAGCAATTAAGAAAGTTAAGGGTTCAAATAAAGTATTGGGTAAAATGATAACAAAGATATGCAATGTTCAAAGGTATGATTGGGAGGAACACATTCATTTAATTATTTGGGAATAGAATACAAATTATAAATGTTTGATAAGATTCACTCCATTTTAGTTGGTTTATGTCTTGAGATAGTTATACCTATAAAATGTATTGTTCCTAGTTTTTACATTGCAATGATTATGAGCTTGGGAGACTACGACTCACTCAAAGATAGATCGATGGATTTGGTAAAAATAGAGGAAAATAGGAAAATATCATAATGGACACAAGAGATTGACAATTCAAGTGAAAAATCATGGCATGGTTTTTACTGGTGATCTAAGGAATTTTAACTAGAGTAAGCAATATTACTCTATGACAACATATTTAAACCATTTATAGGAAAGTTATATATTAGATGGAAGGGAACCTATATCATTCATGATATTTCATAGCAGGGTACAATTATTTTTAAATATATATAGGGAACCATTTAACCAAGGTGTATAAATGGATATAGGCTTAAGCCTTATTATCATTAATCTCTACCATTCATCACTAAAAAAGAGAGAGGGTGTTGAGTAGCACCATGTAGTTAATATTTTTTTTAATGTTGTTATGTGTTTTATTTTGTCTTTAAGGTTAGTGTGATTTTATAGTGCTATCTTTATATCATATCACATCAAAATTAAGCTAAGTCAGTTAAGTTTATAGAGTGTAATCAATATACAAAGTTTGCCTGTAGGAAATCCAACTATCAATAGGAACATAGTGGTCATCAATTGAGTTCAAGAACTAGGTGCTAACAAAACAACTATAGAGAAAGGATGGTTAGTGGTCATTCAAAATTATTAATGATGTTATACTTGAGAAATTGCATCTTTATAGAATTAGATGGCATGTAATAATGATAGGATGGGCCATAAAATAAATTGGATAGAAGAAGGGATGTGGAGTCATATCACCTACCTGCCAATGCATGTTTCAAATAATCTACAAGTAGAATAATAACTGTCATATCAAATAACATATGGTTGACATTAATTCTAGAGGTAAACTCAAGCGTAACTAGCTCAACACATTTATACTCAATGACCAGATGGATTTAGGTGGAAAAAGTTTAGATGATAGTAATTTATTCAATATTAATTTTAAATACTAGAATAGTTTATAGTAAAAAAGGGGAACATAAAAATTTGTTTATGTATTTATTATAATCTTTTATAGGTTTTGTTAGTCTATTCAAAATTTCACCTTATATCTAATGTGGTCTACCAAAAATATTGATTATATTTTGTAATAAAAACAATAAAAGATTATAAATTTAATCATAAAACCATCAAATTTGTATTTACTAATTGGCATAAAATTAGAAAAAATAATTATTAATCTTATTGTAGTTAAATTTGAGGTTTGACATCAAATTGGTTGTATTCCAATAGTGTGGATGATGCTAAAAGTGCACAAAGTATAGGAGGGAGACTAAACATTGGGAATAGGTACAAAAATATTTTATTCAAACTTTGATTTTAAAAGATGAAAATCCATTAGTGTACAATGTATTACAAAAATGAAAAATTTTCTATGTTATGGTTAGTAGAATATTTGGGATTTGCAACATACTCATCATCACAATAAGAAGAAACTCAAGATTTAAATCTAATGATTCATAATTACAAGGCTAATAAATAGTAACAATCTCTTATTAAACCTTGTAATAGTATTATAAACGAGCTTATAGAATCCAGTGATAGCAATGGGGATCTAGATCTAGAAGGCTTCTTTGAATTAGAGTGAGAAGCAGAGCCAACAATTATTCAAAGTGAAGAATAAGAAGAGGAAGAAATACATTATAATATAAACATTCTAGAATAAGGAGAATGAACTCTTAAATAGGAAGTACCCATTGGACCTAACAAAGTATATCAAGAATCACTGAAGAAGTTTGAAGAAAATAGTGGAATGGAGTCTATGTCTAAGCTTATGACTTTAGGAGACTACTAGAAGTAGAATGAGATTTTAGAGGCATTATAGCTATTAAGATATTGTCAAAATGTCTTTTTGAAAATTTTCATAGAAATTAGAGGTGTAGATCCATCATTGGGGGAGATGCACATTGAATTGAAAGAGTGTGATAAACCCATTAAAAAGTGCCATACAAATTGAATTTTAATATGAATATGATAGTGAAAGTTAAGCTAGATTGCATATAAGAAGCAAGGATCATATATCTAGTAGAAAATGTATATTGGGTTAGTCCCATGGTAGTGTAGTTAAAGAAGACATGTGATATTTGGGTTTGTGTGGATCACCATGCACTAAATGATGCTTGGATTAATGATCCATTTACCATACCATTCAAAAATGAGGTTCATAAATTAGTCTCAGGGCATGAGGTATAATTGTTAATGAATGGATTTAGTGGATATCGTTAGTGCCCAAATATTGCACTAAAGTAATTGGGGCCTTATCAAAGTGAAAATGTCTATGTCCAACCCAAGTCAAGTATTAATGCCTAAACATTTATCCAAATTCTTGATTTTAAAATGTTCATGGTAAAGGTCAATTTCATGTTAAATTAGCTAAGTCTTATTTTGATCTTTACTTGCCATATGTGTCTTTCCCTTAGAATTTTTTGGGATGTTTACGCAAACACTTTTCCCAATGGGAATAGGTCTTCGAGCTTTTTGTCTCAAACAAAAATATTGAAGAATTATTTCCATCAAGTAAATTGTCTATGATAAAAAGCCCAAAAGAATTGAGAAGTTTCATAAAAAATCGCAAGGTCTTATTTTGTTTCAGCCAAAACATTTGTACAAAACTTTTGAAGGAATTCCATTAAAAATTTTATCCACGGCAAAAATTTTGAAGGTCTATTTCCTTCGGGAATTTTACCATGGATAAAATGTCTAAAAGAATTGCATTATGTTGGCAAAAATGGAAAAAGTCCCTATGTTTTTGGACCTTTTATATGTGGCAAAAAGTACGAAGGGCGCATAACCTTTGGGCATTTTACCCACAAAAAAATCCCAACAAAGGTCATTTCCTTCAAAAAAAATGTAAGTCCAAATTCCTTCAACAAAAGTGTAAGCTCAATTTCTTCAAGAAAATTATTGAAGTCATTTTATTTAGGGAAATTGTTTCAAACAAAATGTCCAAAACAATTGTCCCAATGAAGATAAAAATGTTGAAGGTCAAATTCTTGCGAGCATTTTGTCCATGACAAAATTTCATAAAGGGTTATTTCTTTTGGGCATCTTTCTCATGCTAAAAATTTGATAAAGTTTAAATATCTTGAGAAAAGTGTGAATTCAAAGTCCATCAGGGAAATTGTCTTGGACATTTTGTCTGAGATAATTGTCATAAAAAAATGTTTGAGAGGATTGTTCTAGAGTAGGAATGTTGAAGACAGATTGTTGAAAAGAAAAGGCTTAGAACAAAAGTTCTGAAGACCAAGTTGATACAAGATAGAAATGGTAAAGACAAAAAGCCCAATGAGCAAAGTATAGAATGAAAGGCCTAGAGCATAAGATCTGATGAGCAAAGTCTCAAAGAAATTTTCCTGAATAGTAGGTATGACGATTTCATAGACATCTTTTGATAGGCATGCAAACATCAATTTTAAGGTAGGGCAAATAGTTTGATTTCAAAAGGAGGCAGATCTAAAGGCACATATTTTTTTGAGTGGGGATGATCCAATAATGCAAGAAAACATTTGATAATTCAATGGGGCCAAAGATCAAGTGAGGTGATGCCATGTGGCATGATGGCATTCAAATCAATAAATACTATTTGTAAAGAAAAAATCATGTTCTACCCCATATATTACAATCTGAGTATGCACATTTGATCAGATGAATAGATCTAATGGTGTGAGAACATAGTTGAAAAGTTAATACATGGTGACATAATAAATATCAAGCACATTTCCAAAGATCAATGATATGCATTCAAGTGTAAACAATCAATTCGATAGAGCATATTAATTCAAGACTTTTAAAAAAATCCCAAAATGAATGTGAGACCACCACTTGGAAAGAGCACATTATCTTAACAAGACTAACCTAATAGGGTGTAGAGATCTCATAGAGCCACCAAGTGGTGCAACCTCAGGGCCAAAGATAGTTGGCAACCAATAGCGCTTGATCTTATGGATCAAGATTGATGTTTTGTATCGATATATGTATATATATCCAACAGAGTGAACCAAGATGGATTTTTAAAAGGGTCTAGGTTGAATGTGTTAGTGACATGTGTCATAACTACAATGAACCATACATAGATCTATGGTTCATGTTTGCTCAAACGAGCAGATCCAATGATGTAAGATGATCATGGACTTTTAAATAAAGTTCAACCCTGTATGGAGACAAGTAATATTGAGGTCAGTGTAAATCAAAGATATTAGTAATTTGAGTGATATGGTGATGCCACATAGGCATGCACAACATGTTCAAGGACCCTGTGCAATATAGTTAGCAAAGACTTCCACCACTAACAATAGTTTGGCAATTTGCAGATGGAAAAATTGTGAGAGAAACCATGATTTACCCAAGCAAATCAATGGTTAAAAATAATGAATTTTTGCATTAAAAAATATGGAGGAATCCCTAAAAATCTAGATGTACAAAAACAAAAATGAAAAAAAATTAAAATATGAAAAATAAGTTGGAACCAAAAAGGTAAAAAGTGCCAAGTAAACCTGGGTATTGTATCCTCTCAAATTTTATTCAAGCTCCTCCATTAGGAGAGATATTCTAGGTTTGCAAGATCAAGGTGCACCACTCCAAATAATATCATTCAAGGAGCCATGGATCTAGAATATTCACATAAAATCATTGTAAGATCAGGTTTTTCCATAGCATGCATGAGGGAGAGGGCATCTATCTAGAAATCTCAAGTTGTCCAAGCAAGTGTTCAAGGTGATCCTTAAGAAGTTATGCATAAATACAAATGGTTTGTTTGCTTAAACTATGAATATTTCATTTCAAAGCATTTTTAGCTAAGAAATCAAGGGGTTTGTTGTAAATATCCATCATTCCTTGTAAAGCCAGTTGCAATAATCATTTTCCTTGCAATTTACATGAGGATATTAGGCATGGAAAAGGGCATGTTCTAGTTGAAGGTATCTTGGTGGAATTGAAGGCTTTTTTTACAATTTTTCAAATTATGACACACAATCCTAAATCTAAAATGTATAAATAGAATGCTTATCTTCTATTTAAGAGGCTGGTTGGCCATTGTGTTGGTTATTATGTTGATCTATGTCTTCCTTAGTATAGACTCTTCCACATTTTGGGACCACCATTGTGTGCATTTATATTTCTTGCTAAGGTGGTTGCATCTTTATATCCATTAGCAAGCTCTGAGTGCATCTCTATATGTCTCCCATGTCTAACATGGAGTAAATCTACCAAGCTTTTCCCCATGGCATCATTTTGAAACATTGATAGATGTAAGATTTTCTTTCAAGTTAATGAAAATGCACATGGTTCTCTATTATTTTTTGTTGATGAAGTGTAGTAATATGTTTTATAAATGTTATTGGTTAGACATCTCAATCTATGCTTATTATCAATTATCATCTTGGGCTTAGAGCTAGATTATAAATCATTTTATGCATTATATTTGGAAATATGTTGTTAAATAATTGTTAGGGCACCTTAGGTTTATGGATTCAATGGAAAAAGTCAAATCACTCCTGGTAGTTCTATTATCCTGCATTTAAGTTCTTTGTATCTTTACAATAGGTGATGTCATGAATGTTGAAAGAATCCTTATTATTTGAAGTCCACCAATGCACCATCATCCCTTTTGATAACTATCTAACTATCTTACCCTATCCTACCCTACAAATAATACACCCAGTCACATATTATAAGTGTTATTTTCCTACAAATGCATAAATATTGTATGCTTGACATGTGTTTGCATTTTGTGTTTTGAAGCTTAGCATTATAGTCTTCCTTTGAGCCCTTGTTGTTGAAAAAATATTTAGAATGAAGGTTGTAATCACTTTGATATCTATCTTTAGTAACTTATATCTAAATTTAAAAAATTCTCATTCCATGTAACAATCCTTCTTAAGTGGAATGAGAAAGTTTGGTTATGTTTTGGTCAGATTCACATCGTATTGTGCTGATAATTCCCATGGAGGTTGAATTGTAGAATCTCTCCATGTGAGCAAGCTACCCCATAGGTCCTCTTACCTTGGTTTAGGTAGAGCCAAAAGTAGTAGGGAGTTAACCATACCCTCTATATGTGCTTCTCAATCATTTTTTGCATTTGGTCTAATCTTGATACCAAACCCTTCCCAAAGTAGAATGACATACTAGTAGGTTTTTCATCATTGCTTGCCATTTTATCTCAAATGTGCAAGCCTAAGCATACGAGGTGTGAAACTAGGAACCAACACTCTTTCTACCACCATTATTAGGGAATAAACTAAAATCCTAGTTACTTGTGTGTTGTCAGGGACTCTTGTAGAGAGCATAAGTATTTCATGTTATGAAGTTCTCTACTGTTACTATATTGATTTGACTATCTTGGTTTTCCATGCTATAATACTCCACTAGGGACATGCCAGAGGTTTTTTTTTAAGGCTTGACAATTAACTTTTGTTGGGTTTGTTGCAAAGAAATATTAGCATTGCATGTTAAAAGGTGTTTTGTCCCATTTGAACATTATTCTAAAATTTGTAGTATCTTTGCATTGTATCTCATCAATAAGCTTCAACAACTTTAATGTCAGCATGTATCACAAACAATGTTCTAGAATTTTAATTCTAATGGTGACTCCATTTTTATCATCTAGTTTCAAGGAAGATCAATGCCTATTATGAATATCTTTGTTAAGTTTCAACTTTGAGTGTTTTCTTGTTTACAAAGCTAGAAGGTCTAAGGTCATCCTTCAAAGGTGACTCGTCAAATAGCATATCTCACCCCTAGATTTGCATTAAATATGGAGACAATTTTTGATGCTGAAATGAAAGTGTGCCTAATCCATTGCATGCCAAATTAATTGTTGTGAATTTTCATATTAACATTGCATGGTGTGACAGGTGCTTCCTTCCACTTCCCAGATGTGATACTGCTAAACCAAGTGATGAAAATATGGATGATCTTTAGTCTATGTCTGATGATGATGAGATTATGATGTTCAATTATAAAGACTCCCAATATAAGTTTTTTGCATTCATGGAAATGATGAATGTTACTACTACTGATCGATTTTGGAGTGTGGTTAAGAAGGTCCCAGCATATGAGTTTACTTATGATGATAGTATAACATAAGTAAATGAATTACACATTCATGAATTCATTGAAGATCCAAATTATGCTTTAAAATAAGTGTTATACATGGATGAGACATTGGGTGATTTCGTTAGGAATGTGGATGTTGTTGAGTAACCAGCTATTCTTGTTGATGAGTTTGACAATAATAAAGATGTTGCTTATAAGATGTCATTTGATGAAGATGGGGTTATCTTTTATGCCCCTAAGGATGAATTCTTTCAATTTTCTCTCAAGCAGTACTTTAAGTGCATAAATGATAGTGTTGATCTTGGTGTACTCTTGTTGGGTACTCACCTAATTATAACTGAGAAACAAGTTTATTTACAATTGCTAAAGGAGTACCAAAATATTTTGGCTTGGTCTTATCCAGATTTAAGATCATGCAAAGAGGATTTGCTTTAATGTGTCATCCTATTACAGCCTAATAGTAGGACCTTCAAGCATGAGCATAGATTTTTTTACTTCATCTTAGCCACCAAGCTACTAGAAAAGTTCAAGAGATTAAGGGATGGCATAATTTTGAAGCTGTCAATTAATGGTAAGCATCCAAAACATTTCCTTGATTAAGCCCATGATTGTGTACATGTTGTATAGTGTTTTGTTATTTTATCCTTTTGTTTCTTTATTTACCCTCTACTTTGGGCCTTGTTCGTACAATTTCCCTTAAATTTTTTTTCATGTGTTCATTTATAGATCATATTGATCTATTTTTGTTTGTTTGCCATCGTCTTTTGAGCCTTCACAAATGTTTGCTGAAATTGCTAAGTCTTGACTCCATATCCCATTAGACTCGCACCTGGTCTTACTTTTTGGGGTTCTTTACACACCCACAGGGGATATGCATCCTTGAGTGAGAGTCAGTGTTAGTGCCCAAAATTACACTGAAGCAACTGAGCCCTTGTCAAATTTAAAATGTCTAATTCCAACTCGAGTCAAGTATTAATGCTTCAAATTTTAGCCAAAATCTTGCTATCAAAATGTTCATGTCAAAGGTCATGTTCATGTTAAATTAGTAAAGTATTACTATGGTCTTTACTTGGCATATGTTTCTTTCCCTTAGACATTTTTAGGAATTTTTTATGAACAGTTTGCCCAAGGAGAATAGGTCTTCAATATTTTAATCTCAGACAAAAATTTCAAAGACTTATTTCCATCAGGCAAATTATTTATGACATAAAACCAAAAAGAATTGTGATGTTTCAGAAAAAGTGCAAGGTCTTATTTTGTTTTGGTCAAAATGTTTGTATAAAAAATCCAAAGGAAATCCCTCAGACATTTTATCCATGGTAAAAAGTCTAAATTTCTATTTCCTTTGGGTATTTTACCATGGACAAAATGTCTAAAAGAATTAGATTATGTCGGCAAAAATGTAAAGTCCCTATGTGTTTCATATTTTTTGTCTGTGGCAAAAATTATAAATGGCACTTTCCCTTTGGGCATTTTGCCTACACAAAAACCCTGACAAAGGTCATTACCTTTGGTAAAGATGTAAGTCCAAATTCCTTTGGCAAAAGTATAAGTTTAATTTCTTCAAGAAAAATGTTGAAGTCGTTTTCTTTGGGGAAATTATTCTAGATAAAATGTTTGAAACAATTATCCTAATTAAGACAAAAATGTCGAAGGTCAAATTCTTATGGGTATTTTTCCAGATAGAATGCATGAAAGGATTGTTACAGAGCAGAAATGTTGAAGACAAATTGTGGCAAAGAAAAGACCCAGAATAAAAGTTCTGAAGACCAAGTTGCTACAAGATAAAAATATCAAAGACAAATGGCCCAATGATTAAAGTCCATAATTAAAGTCCCAAAAAATAAGATTTGATGAGCAAAATCCTAAAGAAATTTTCTTGAATTGCAGGAATGATGGTCTCACAAACATCTTTTGATAGGCACACAAATGTTAATTTTATGACACAATAAATAGCCATTTGATTCCAAAAGGAGGCAAATCCAATGACACATGTTTACTTAAGTAAGGATGATCTAATGATGTGAGTAGACATTTGATATTTCAATGAGGCTAGAGATCTAGTGAGGTGATGCCACACGGTGTAATTGCATTCAAAGCAATAAAGACTATTTGTAAGGAATAAATTAGGTTCCACCCTAAATATTTCAATCTGACTATGCACATTTGATGTGATGAAAATATCTAATGATGTAATATCATAGTTGAAAAATTAATACACGGTCATAGGATAAATATCAAAAATATTTTTAGAGATCAATGATACACATTCAAGTGTACACAATCTGATCTATAACAAGTATTAAGTCAAGACTTTTCAACAAATCCCAGAATGAATGTGAGACCACCACTTGAAAATAGCATGTTATCCCAATAGGACTAACAAAACAATCTTTAGAGAGCCCATGAAGCTATCAAGTGGCATGACCTTAGGGTTAAAGATAGATGATAGCCAATAGTGCTTGATCTTCTAGATCAAGATCGATAATCCACATTGATTTGTGTACACATATCTAATTGAGTGAACTAAGATGGATTTTTCAAAGGGTCTAGGTTAAACATGGTAGTGACATGTGTCACAACCATAATGATCTAGATATAGATCTATGGTTTGCATTTACTCAGATGAATAGATCTGATGATACAAGATGATCATGGACATTTCAACAAAGTTCAACCACATATAGATACAAGTAATGTTGAGGTTAGTATAAATCAGAGATATTGGTGAATTGAGTGACATGGATATGCCACATATGTATGCATGACATGTTCAAGGACCCTATAAAATATAGTTAGCAAAGGCTTCCACCATTAACAATGGCTTGGCAATTTACAAATGGTAAAATTACAAGAGGGACCAAGATATTTCCAAGTAAATCAAAGGCTGAAACTAATGCATTTTTTCATTCAAAAATATGGAGGAAGCCCTAAAAATCAAGATGTGCATAAACAAAAATGTAAAAGTGCAAAATTTGATAAATAAGTTGGATCCAAAAAGGTAAAAGGGGCCATGTAAACCTCAGTATTATATCTTCTCATGTTATACTCAAACTCCTCTATTAGGAGAGATATTCTAAGTTTTCAAGATCAAGGTGGGCCACTCCAAAGAAGATCATTCAAGAGACCATGGATTCAAAATATTCCCATAAAATCATTCATATTTGAATGCTATAACATTTCATTTTGTTCGCATTTTGTGTATTCTTTTATTCTCTTAATAATTTGGGATTTTACTTAAAATTTATTTTTTTAAATAGAATAATACAATAAATAAAATTAATTCAAATTTCAAATAAAATCATTCAAACTTTTTCTCTAAATTTTATTTTTTATTTATTGATATATAAATCCACATCAATGTGTTCCATCTTACTGGATAAGTTTATTTATATTTATAGTCTTAAAATCCCATACCAACAATATTATTTACCTTGAAAAGTTTACTTGTTTAAATGATTAGTAATGGGTAAAAATTAATTAAAATTTCCTACCATGATATTTATAAAATTTCCGTCCATGATGTTTAAGTATTGTAAGAATTCTTGGCTAGTTTGTAATTCATTAAAACTAATAATAAATTTATAGACATGAAAATAATTTTACTGGCCAAATGCATGAATTATTGGGCTAAAATGAGCTAGTCAATAAATTTGGTCTTTTGTTTACATATAAAAAATTAATTACTTGAATCCATGATTAATGGGCATAATTGATTAATTTCTAGCCTAGGGGCATTGCTTTTTACTCAGGGGCATTGTTTTTTTGCTTAAAGTAAATTAATTTTATGCATCCCAGTTATAAAGGACACTTTAAGAAATAATTCTTCAACCCACAATTGTTCAACCTAAAACCGTGATGGAGTTATATGGTTTTGAATGCAAGATATAGATTTTGTATTATTTTTTTGAAGCATATAAATTGTATCTTGCATATATGTATGGCATTTTGAATATGATCCTTATTAGAATATGATAACGTCTTAAAAAAATGGTTTGATTTTTTCTTATTCAAATACACTATGGGAATGTCAAATTTATGTGAAACTCTGGTTCCTTTATGTTATGAAATCTTTATGTTGAATTGATGAAGTATTGTATTATGGACATTATAGGTCAATACATTATTTTATTCATTCTTAAGTTTGTAATAGATAATTAAATATGTGTTAATATCTCTAAATTATTCTTAAGTATTTTTATTTTTTAAAGAAAATAAAACTTGTAAAAAATTCTTGAAAAAGGTATATTATATTATATGTTATAGGGGATGTATTTGGTAAAGAAAAATTGTCATTTTATTTTAAAATATTTTTTTCTCAATAATTTGGCATTAGCATATCATTGTAATCAGGATTTAATGTTAATAGGTAGTTTATTTGAAATAACATTTCTAACGTTGTATTGACCTATCAATTATGACACATGTAGATTTTGAACAACCACTTTTGAAAAGATCTTCCTCTGAAAGAAAGTTTTTAATATGGGGGAAAACATTTTTAGCTAATTTATTATTATAATTATTATATAATTTTATGCTACTTATCTTGATGATAAAATAATATTTGATATGTAATGTTTCATTTGTGTTTGAGAATTTGTAAGGCAAACCTTACTTGTGGACTTAGAATTCTTAAATATATGATCCAATCTAACCCTAATAGTTCCTTATTGATATTTGATGACTCATTATTTCTTTTATTCATTTTATATAAGATTTATAATAATTCATAATATTTGATTTATTATCCAAGACAATATTTTAGGATATTTATTATTGTGCATATAATTATAGGTAACAACCCTATTTTGTATTAACATTATGAGATAAGGATTGCAAATAAACACCCATGCCTTATTATACTTACTAATTGATTTAGTACTATTTTATAATAAATGAAATGAGGTGACTAATGTTTATATGAAATTATACCATGAGGAAGATAGATATGTTAAAGGTCAGTAAGATTATAAGTGTTAGGCCTAAAGCTTAAGAATATGAAAAATATGCAAAAATATATCATTTGTTTTTTTATGGAAATGTACGTGCACATCTTACATAATTTCATTACACATTTTATAGCCAACAACATGGTATGAGATGCACAATACATCAAAATATACTCACATTTCTAAATGACATAAATCACAATGAATGTTTCATGGTTGCTACACAACCATGTTAATCCCATTTACTCTAATCAGCTTATAGACTATCAAAAAGCCCACAACTATCTAATCCAACCTAGAAGGCCCTAAAAACCCAAGGCCTAAAAATAGAATTATATTTATGTGAGGTTGGTTTTAGATAACCCTAGCTCAAACTACACAATTTTACTCTTTGCAATGCTCAAAAATGTTTTCGGGTAAATTCAGTCAATCAAGAGTTTAATTCACACTTAAGTCATAAAGTAAGCACAAATTTTGACCTTAAGTAAAAGTAAAGGAGATATCTAAACTAAATATCATGCAATACCCATATGTCGCCAAAAGGTATATGAAATATCTGAAATAAGCCCCTTGAGAATGGAACACACCATCTCAATCATTATATTGATTCAACCTTGACCAATGTATCTTTTCAAAGGTGAGGAAGCCTTATAAATAATAATGTAAGTCAATAATGCCTCAAAATAAGACATTATTTCACAAATTAAGGTTTTATAAAAGAGTGGGGAGGTATTGGAGGATGATTTTTCTATAGTCATCCCTCCTCTCCTTCCTCAACCTTGGATGACTGATATTAATCGAGTTTTTGAGCTTTGGATCCATTTTTAAATTATATTTCTTTCAAATATATTTTAATAAATGTGTACATAATTTTTTTTTACATGTCCCTTTATTTTTAGAAAGATTTTAGGAGGTCTTAGTCTCTTATGGTTTCCAAAATGATCCTGGGCAATTATACTCCCCCACAGACTTTAATGGATGCCAACAAAGTTAAAGGTGAAATTTGAAAAAAAAATAGTTTTATATTTTAAATTTACTCAAATTAAACTTGGTATAAAATATAAAGATTACCATTTTAGAACAACCCAATTCAAGGCTTCTAGGATCTTGTGATAGCTAATAAGGCCCAAATAGGCCTTCCTAGGAAAAAATAAACACAATGTAGAAATTAAGAAATCTCATGTCTTAAAACCACTTCCTAGCGAAAATAAAATAAAATTTGTGGTTGATGCATTTTAGATTTTCCCACCTCTAAGCCACTACGTCTCTATAACTGAATGTAAAAAAACTGTTGACTAGATTATAAGGAGGTCAAATTACACACCTCTGTAAAAATGGGTCATTTGTAGAGAAATATATATTTTCAAACTTTGAAACTTATTTCTTGGGAAAGATAATAAAAAACTAGATGAGGGAGGCATTTTGGATCATCCTACCTTTAGTTCACTATGTATTTGCAATTGTCAAAACAAAAAGATTTGTCTAAATTTAATTAATTTTAGTTTTGAATTTAAAATGCACATGTTAAAAAACATATAAAAATGTAGTTTTGAAACTTTATTCCAAAAAACATGATTTAAAATTAATGGAACGAATTTAAAAAATTTAAAACAAAAACACTAATTATGTAATTTACTTTGATGGTAGTCAAAATAATTTGACTGACCTTAGTTTAGATATTTAATTTTAGTGGTGTATTGTGAGATCACCACTTGGATTAAGCCACATGATTCTCACCCCCAAGCCACCAAGCCAAGCCATGTCCACAACTTTGTAGCTTCCCACAAAATCCTCTATCAAGAAGTGACCTTCCCAAGGACCTATGCTTTATTAATTTGTCCATATGAAGAACCAAATTTTTTTTTTTTTAAAAATCATAACTACAACAGGGATAAAATAATTAGAAAATAAAAAGGGTTGGATTCATAAAATCTCATATTTTTCATTAAAAATAGTAAGTTGATTTTAATACCTAGTTTATCATTCTCATATATTATACGAAGTTAGGGTAAATTACAAAAAAGATAGGAGTTTTAATGGTTAAACATTCAAAATCCATATAAATTTAAATATTCATTTTAAAAATATATTAAATTTAATTAATTTTATAATTAAACTTAATTTAAATTAGAATTAAATTAAAGAAAAATAAAAGTACTTTAGACTACATAAAAGTTATGAACTTTTTTTTTTTTTTTTGACATAACAAATATTTTATATTATAAATTTTTTTAAAATAGATAATCAATATTTCTTATTTTTTAATTAAATAATATAAAATGAAATATTCCAAACAATTCTTATAATTTAATTTAAAAAACATAAAATAAAATATTATATAAGATAATAACTTTTTATAGTTTTTTTCTTTAACCATTAAATAATGATAACAAGTATATGATTATTTATTAATTAATTTAAATTGCATCTTACTTTTCAAAAAGATATAAATTATATACTCATTGGCATCATGCTAAGTCAAGATATTTTTTTGTTTCTACATCTATAAAACAGGAATTAGAATATTGAAAAATGTCTTCAAATGAATTTCACATACAAGTGCAAGTCCAACCAAAAAACCAGATATATAAGTTGCTCCTCCTCTAAAGCTCCTTTTTCTTATTCTCTTCTCTATTTCCCATTTTTGAAAACCAGATATTTTATTATAAGATATTAAATATCCTCAGCGGTACAATAGAACAGAGGATTTATTCCAGTAAGCGCAAATGATCGAAGAACTAAAATACATTTTGTGAAGGGTTATGGCCTGGCGACGGGCCGCTGTGAGGCACTGAAACACCGAATCCTATTGCCTTCCGAACCTGAGATGACACAGACGACGCCTCCACATCAATCATCATTCCAATTCCAATTACAATTAACATCAAACACATGACCAACATTATTCTCGTTACTGTCGCCATTTTTATACAATACCAGAGTTTCAACACTTGTATGTTTGTTATGCAAAACATAACTGATTTATATAACTGATTTGCGAGTTGATTTTGGAAAATTAACAGACGAGATTACATGCACCGCATTGGTAGCTTAGTTAGCTGATTTTTATGGGAAATAACAGGCAGGCAACCAATTGGAAATTTTGGTTCTGCAGAAATTCATTCAAATATTTTAACAGTGCGCTAATAATTATCGCTGCAACTGTTAGATGTCTTTTACAAACATAGCTCGTTGTAGGAGATTTTACCGCTTATTAAGCCGAGAGTAAGAGAGACATAAATTACACATTCTTTAAATAACTTTGTTTTTCGCAGAAATTTTTAATGAAGAATTTTGTGAATAATGTGAAACTTTTGTCATTGAAAGTGGCATAGTGTTATAATTTCGTTGGAAAGGGCGATTATATTTCAGAGAAAACAGAACTAAAATAGTGAAATAATAAAAGAACTTATCTTTTGGGAATAATCTAAAAGCTCATCAATCCGTGACTCCAACCATCTCAGCCATCTCATATTTCCTACGCGACTCCTTTCAGGAGTTAAATTTGATGATCCTATAACCTTCTCTATAATTTTTTCAATAAATTATATAAAATAGGAGATGCAATTTGAAGGGCAATTTTGAGTAAATAGCAATCACGAAACCATGGCAGACCAGGTTACCGTCAAATTTAGTACCGAATATCTTTGCCCCTTGAAAATTTGGTGTACATAATTAATTATGGATGATGTTTCCTAATAATGTTCACCCACTGTCCTATGGGCCAGCTTCATATAGAAATCAAATGTGCTCAATACTTGGATAATTGTGGGCTACTTGGATCACGGGGGACCTAGAAAAATAAAAATTATGTTTTTGAAATTATGGTTGTATTTTGTTAGGAAATTATAACCTTTGTAGTAATAAACAAGAAGTAATTGTAAGAAACAAATATAAAATAAATTGATAGAAAAATAAACATGTAAGAGACAAAACAATAGATTTATGTGGTAAAAAATTAGTAAGTTAAAGAAACATCCACGGTACAAGATATCAGGGTTTTATAATTCAAGATGAAAAGATTATATGTGAACTCATTGTGTATATTACATGCAAACTCCACAAAAATAAATATGCCTAATTAGAAAAGCATAGTTAGGACAACTCCTAAAAGTAGATTGGAAAAATGTCATTAGGACTTTTCTTCTAAAATTAGAATCAATTGGAATTCGTCCTCAAAACAAGGGTTTAACTCCTTGAATTTTTTACACTACCCACCAAGGCCCATTTGCGATAATATTGGGGGGAGAGGCGAGGAGGGGGTGGGGCAATTTCCCCTCCACATCCCCTTGTCAAGGAGTGGGCTATAAACTGCGTCGCAAAAGGAGTCAACATTTAACTTTGTTGTCACATATCTAACAATCTCTACCTTAACAATAATTTTCGCTTGATATCTTGCCGATAAACTCATCACCTTTTATGCAAGCCAAGAGAGTCAAAACATCATTTTAACTTCTCTAACAAAACTAGTTTTGTGAACATATCAATGCTATTTTCCTTCGTGTGAACCTTTTTGAGTGTTACTTTTCCTTCATCAATCACCTTTCAGACAAGACGGTGCTTTACTCCATTATGCTTTGTCCTAGTATGATAAGCTAGATTATTGGACAAATAAATTATAACTTGACTATCACATAATACCTTTATGTTATATTGCTCTCTTCCAAACTCACCCAATAGGCCCTTCAGCCAAATTAACTCCTAACAAGCATGATAGGCAACCACATATTTTGCCTCACTAGTTGATGCAACAACACTCTTTTGAAGCTTCAACATCCAACTAATAGGTCTCCCTGAAAATGTAATAATGTAATCAAATGTTGATCTTCTTTTATCCATATCTTCTACAAAATTAGAATCAACATATCCACAAATAGAATCACTAGATCTATTATAAGTGATGAAATAGTCACTTGTGCCTTGCAAGTAGCAAAATACCCACTTCACTATTGTCTAATATTATTTACCAAGATTTACCATATATCTACTGAGAACTCAAACTAATGTGAAAATTTTGACCTTGTGCATACCATAGCATACATTAAATTTCCTACTAAACTAGCATATGGTACATGAGACATACATTGCTTTACTTCGTCACTACTAGGACATAAACTTGAAAAAAAAATGAAATGGGAATCAAAAGGGATACTAATCAGTTTCACATACTTCATATTAAATATGTTTAGTATCTTTTTTTAATACCTCTGATGTGATAACCAAAGCTTACCAATTTTTCTATCTCTATGTATCTCCATGTCTAAGATTTGTTTTGTTGTTCCTAGATCCTTCATAACAAAAGTCATAGCTAGATGAGCCTTTAAATTGTTTATTTATGTGATGTTTTTGCTTGCTACAATTATATCATCAACATACAATGAAAATATAATGAATAAATTATTGCCCAGAAAATTGAAGTAAACATAACGATCATACTCACTCTTCAAAAAAAAATTGGCTCGTAACAAAGGAATCAAACTTCTTGTACCATTTCCTAGGTAACTGTTATAGGCTATACAATAATTTCCTGAGCTTGCAAATAATTTTATTTTTCTATCTTATACAAAACCCTCAGGTTGTTCCATATATATATATATATATATATATATATATATATCCTCTCCCAAATCTCCATGCAAGAATGTTATCTTAACATCTAATTGTTCCAACTCCAAATCAAGTAAAGCCACTAATGCTAAAACAACTTGAATTAAAACAAGTTTAAAAAATGGTGAAAATATTTCATGGTAATCAATACCTTCTTTCTGTGCAAATCCTTTTTCCATAAATATAACCCTCTACCTTTCAACTTTTTCATCAACCTCCATCTTTTGTCTATAAATCCATTTGCAGCCAATAGGTTTTCTACCTTTTAAAAAATTTATTGGGTCCCATGACTTGTTCTTAGCCAACGCATCCATTTCATCCTACATTTCCCTCTTCCATTTGACACTATATGCATCTTCTAATGCTTCATGATAATAACTAGGTTCCCCATCATTATAAATCAAAGCAATAAAAATATTGGGGTTGTACTTACTAGGAGGATTCCTAACCCATGTAAATCTCCATAATGGTTGTTGAGGTGTTTCCTCAAGTTCTAACCTTCATTCTGACTATTGAGGTATTTCCTAAGGATGTTGTAAATATTCAACACCTTCAACATCTTCACAATCAAAAAATGGTAGAAATTTATCATTTTTAGAATCTGAAGATGGCCCAATTTCAACCTTGACATGTTGATGTTCTGGGTCCTAATTTTATTTGATTTTAGCTTCTAATTTTAGGAAAGGAGTTTCATCAAACTCTACATCACTTCTAGTGATGATTCTATGGGAAGTGTGAACCCACACTCTATATACATTAACACCATCTTCTTCACCATACCCAACAAAGATGTAATTCTTGGATCTTGGATCTAACAATGAATGTTGATTCTTATTATTAAGAGCATAAGCATTACAACCCAAAAAAATTTAAATATGGATAATCACATGGATGGCCTATCCATGCCTCTTTATAAATCTTACAGCCTATTTTAACTGATGGTGAATGATTTATCAGATAGCAAGTTGTACAAACTACTTTTACCCATAAATGTATATCCAAATTTATATTGTCGAGCATGTTCTTTGCTCTCTCTAGAAGATTCCCATTTATGCATCCAATAACCCCATTTTGTTGTAGTGTATAGCTAGTATTTTAATGCATTTCAATCCCAAATTATTTATAATAATTTTGGAAATCCAAGGATGTTAACTTACATCTATTATTTGTTCTTAAACATTTGATTGACCTATCAATTTTTTTCTCAACCAACTCTTTAAATTTATTAAATACACTAAAAACATGATCAGATTTTATTTTAAGATAGTAGACCCATACTTTTATGTAGAAATCATATATAAATGTAAAATAATAAAATGTTCAGGCCATATGAAATTATTGGGGTTGGACCCCAAAGAATAGAATGATTATATTCAAGAATACCTTTACTTACATGACTTCCTACTTTAAAATTCCATCTAATTTGTTTCTCAAAAACACAGTGCTTACAGAAATTTAAATCTAGACATTTTAGACTGGGAAGTAGATCACATTTTTTTAGTACTTTTAACATTTTATCACTCATATGGCCCAAACGTAGATGCCATAGATGAGCAGGGTCTTTTGTTGTTTTAGATAACATATATGCTTGATTTATATCTACACTCCCTTACAGTATGTAAATGTTCCCAACTTTTAGAGCCTTCATTCCAACTAAGGTACCCTTAGACACCTTTAGAGCTCCACCTTGACCTATGAACTTATAACCACAAGAATCAAATTTAATTAAATAAATCAGATTTTGTTTAAGTTCTGGTAAATATCTAAATTTTATTAGAGTCCTCACCATACCATCAAACATTTTTATCTTAATTTTACCAATCCCTTTAGTCTTATAAGAAACAATATTACTAATAATAATAATAAAACTTTCATCAAGGCTTTGGTAAGTATAAAACCAACTCCTATGTGGACACATGTGATGTATAGTACCATAATCAATTAAATAGTCATGATGATAAGAAGAAACATTAAAAATAGATACAACTTTGTCAGTCATACCTTCAATTGTTTCTACTTGATTTTCTTCCTTGGTGAAATCTTTCTTCTTTTCATCTTATTTCATCTTCCATCAATCCTTATTAAGATGTCTTAATTTACTACATTTCCAACACTTTGCCTTACTATTTATGGATTCTAACTTAGATCTAGGTATGCCTTTGGATATTTTCTCCCTTTCTCTAGATCTTCCCCTAGAAATCATAGTTTCAAGCATAGAAGTCTCTAGACTAGATTTTATCCTCGTCTCCTCAGCCAAAAATACTCTCATAAAAGAATCACAGTCAAGTTCATTAGCAGTACTAAATCTAATGTAAGTTATTATATGATCCCAATAATCTAACAAATTAAATAACAAAGTGAGTAACTTATCTTCATTATCCACTTTCACACCAATACTAGTCAACAAGAATAATAGAATATTAAAAACATTTATATGATCAATAATATTCATACTTTATTTCATTTCAATTTATACATTTACCTCTTCAAGTAAATATGATTTTTTATATAATTTCATCATGTATAGACATTATAATCTGGTATATAATCTTGTCACAATATTTTCTCCAACCACGTTGAAAAGAGCATCATCTACTAAACACAATTGTACTATACTAAGAGGTTTTGTATTCAGTTCTTCCCAATCATCATAATTCATCATCACAAGTTTCTTTACCTTTCCATGTAGGTATTTATGTTGGCCATGTTACACCAACACATCATGTACTTTGATTTTCCACTACTCAAAGTTATTGTTATTGTTAAACTTCTCCACCTCAAACCTTACATTCATAACTTTCACCATTTGATGCTACAAAAACCAACACCAAATTAAGAACACAGTGGCTATAAAATTAGAGTAGTCTTGCTCTAATACCACTTTTTAATAAATTATGACCTTTGCAAAAATAAATAAGTAGTAATTATAAGAAATAAAGATAAATCAAATTGATATAAAAATAAACATGCAAGAGATAAAATATCATATTTATGTGGTAAAACCTTAACAAGCTAAGGAAATATCCATGGTGCAATATATCAAGTTTTTATTAACTCAAGATTAACATATTACGTACAAAATCATTGTTTAGATTACATGCAAACTCCACAAATACAAATACACTTAATTGGCAAAGCACCATTAGGATTCCTCCAAAAAATAGAGTGAAAAAATATCATTACAACTTTCCTTATAAAAATTGAATCTGATGGAATTCATCTTCCTTATAACAAATGTTTGACTCTTTGAATTTTTATGACTTCCCCCTCTGAACCCCCTATGATATTAGTAGAGGGGGAGAGGTGGAGGAAGGGGGCATTAACCCCCCACACCCCCCTATCGAGGATTCAACTATAAACTACACCATAAAAAGATCCAACATTTATTTATTTTATCACATATCTAGCATATTTAAAGGTTTTTTCCTTTTAAAATGTATCCAATAAAGGATTAAAAATACACATTGATAACATCAATTTATTATACTAATAAAATTTCTTATTGTTATTCACAATCATGAAAAACAAGAATCTTATATGTGTGTGTGTGTGTGTGTGTGTGT
This sequence comes from Torreya grandis, assembly GCA_037957365.1. NCBI lineage: Eukaryota > Viridiplantae > Streptophyta > Pinopsida > Cupressales > Taxaceae > Torreya > Torreya grandis. The sequence continues at coordinate 4,336,322 of JARHVA010000491.1, forward strand.
GTGTGTGTGTGTGTGTGTGTGTGTGTGTGTGTGTGTGTGTGTGTGTGTGTGTGTGTGTGTGTGTGTGTGTGTGTGTATATATGTATATGTATATATGTATATATATATATATATATATATATATATATATATATATATGTATGTATATATGTATATGTATATGTATATGTATATATGTATATGTATATGTATATGTATATGTATATGTATATATGTATATGTATATATATATATATATATGTATATATATATATATATATATGTATGTATATACATATATATATGTATATATATATATATATGTATATACATACATATATATATATATATATATAACCAATCTCAGAAAAATATATAACATTGACATTTTAAGCACAAGAAATAATACCAAGAGGAAGAGGATACAAATCCCTAATGCCATTTTATTTATACCCTTATCCTTGACAAAATTATCATTATACATGATTATAGTATAGTAATGTTAAAAACATTGTTTTCTTATGTAAAAGAATCATTGACCTTATACCATGTCATAATTAATGTTATACAAATTAAAATAAATAGATAATATATTATGGATTAAAATTCAAAAGGAAACTTAGAGGGTACACTTGTATAACCCTAGCAAAGGAAAAATACAATTGCTAAGCATGGCACTTGTATGACATTGCTAATAATTTTAAATGATTTTTTAACCTAGTCAAGGTTGCCTTATAAGCTACGTTGACTTTGAAAATCCAAAAGACACTTTTAAAATGTATGATTTGTAGGATAGTTTCTATATTTTTTAATTCCCTTTGAACATGTAAGCTTGATTTTCAAACCACCTTTACCGTAAGTTAACGAAATCCGAAGGAACTTGGATAAGAATGGGGTAAGGAAAAAGAAAATCTTATATTAACTCTTATATCATGAAACTTTATGAGATAAAATTACACTTGGGTTCTATTTTCAAGCATAAAAAATATCACACAAAAAATAAGGGGCACAAAGTGCCAAGTCCCTGTGGGGCAGTTTGGAGAGTAGTAATTAGAAGTTTAAAATATGATTTTGTATAAACATTATGTTGAATAGAGCAATGAGAACAATAAATAATTGATTATTTACAAATAAAAATTTAGAATACAAATGGTAACTTAAATCCACTCCAGCATCAAGACTTTTAGAAACAGAAGAGCAATAGATTTGACAAAGGTAAACTAATTTGTCATGTAACTATTGTTTACAACACAAACAAAGAATCTGGTTTGTGGTTTATTAAACTAATATTCTAATTATTAAAACTAACTTGGTCTATCCAAGTACAACACACATGAATAATTTACTTACTTTAACATATGCCTAGCTCCAATCCAAGAAAAAAACAAAGAAAAAAATGTTGATTTTACTATTCAGTCAACATATTGCATGGCAAGTAGCAATAATTGTACCTACTGCATAGGGCCTGGTACAAACTCAGGAAAACAATGTGGGATGCCTCTGCTACAAAAAAACATAATTTGTATATAACAAAGTGTTATCATATAACAACATAAGATGAAATTTAAAGAACCATAGAATATATATTATGGGAAACATAAATGCATGAAAGGAAATGCCTTGAATATTATTTGTAATCAAATTATATCCCTTATAAATAAATACATTTTACTCAACCATTTTATTCCTAATGATATATTTGGCACTCTCAAAAGCTAAGGTTAAATTGATTGAGCAAAATGTAACAACTCTTCTTGTCTTAATCTGTAGAAGTGGATGTTATGTTGTCAATCGTCTAGTAATTTTCCTAGTAAGAGATAAGGCTAAAATACTCTTCACCTCAATAAAAGTGAATTATGGTAAGAAGCAGGCTAGGTTATAGACTTCCCCACCATACATGTCTAAAAAGGCCAAAATAACATCATTCCATCTAGCATTACAATGTAGTTATAGAATAGATATATTCACTTCAAGAAACATGGCCAATTTTGCAATAAATCAAATATTCTCTCTCATTACCATATTGATACAATAAAAAATGAGTCTCTCATGAAAGGTCAACCTTGAGCCCTTCCCAACATGAAATAAGACAAAAATTTAAGTCTATGTTGACATTATCATGAAGGATTCATAGTATGGGTATCATTGTCCTTAAAAATTATGTGCTTCAAGTATATCATGGCAAATCTCCTCCACCAATGCCATCTTTATACAAGGGATGAGTTTGTGTAGGATAAAACTAGATTGAAAGCATCAAAGTAGAATCAGGGTTTGGTGGTTTTCCATATGTATTGAGCAGTGGATACAAGTCCTTCATTTTCTCTATAAATGGAAAATTGAAGTGAAATATTACCTACTTACACCATAGGATCCACCGATATGATGATAGGATAATTTTACGTAGACAGTTTTTTCTTCAAATAAATAATGATACTTGCAAAATCCACCAAGTTTAACCTCAAATTCATTTTTTTGACAATTCCAATCGATAGAAATCAGTCAACAGTAATTTGGCTATAAGTGCATAATATCAGGTTCAAATGATCTAAAATCTTTTATGGATCATCCTAACATTGATTCCTACATGCCCAATAAAAACCAAATTATATTTTTAGAGTTTATGCATAGAATAGGACTGACTTAATAAAACATGTTTTGGCCATAATTCATCCATACAATGTTGTGTTCAGCTCAATTTTGGTGTGTAGCATTTGGACTAATTTATTTAAGCACATTAAAATCATCTCAAAAATTAATTGTTTTGTATCTAAAAATTCCTTATAGTATAGGTTTGCTTTACCATAGGTTCCATTAGACTGAAATTCATTACCTTTGAAAGACCAAATGCTATTCCCTATTCCCTAGATTGTTTACAAAAATTAACCTACAACATAAGAGAACATGAATCCCTAAACTATGCATAGGTCTAAAAACATCACACTTATGCTTCTAATAATTGTGAAAGATCTGAGGCAGAGTGAAAACAATGGGAGGATTTGAAGGAGAAGTTTTTGAGAGGAGTGCCTTCTCCATCATGGGTGGCAGAGATTTCAAGATGTGTTTGCTTTAGACATTGATTTTCATAATATCCTTTATAGTAAGGGATCATTGGAATAAAGGCACATATGTGTGATGGGAGAAGAAGGATGGTTATTTTGACATCTTCCAATTTCTTCCTATGATAGGATCCAGACAAATAAATACCTTTCTCTATTTTAATAAGCAAAGCATTCGAAATGGTTGGAAGCATGTGCCTACACTTAAAATCCCAAATAAGAGCCATACAATTTTATACTTGGTAGCCTATGATATAAAAAATATCAAACATGGATGATAATGACACTTAATTTCCCCCAACCATGCCCTTCTATCTCTTTTCTACTGTCAATACTAATGCACAGGTAGTAAGAATAACACATTGAAATTATTTGTTTTCTTTGATTTAGGGGATGGTAAAAATAACATGTAATATTTTTATCTAATCAACATGCAAGAAAAATTAAATTTTATATTTGTAGTAAAAAAACTTAAGATTTACCTAAGACAAAAATTGACATATTTTAAAACATGCTAAAAGATAGCATTTAATTGGCTAAAGTTAAGGGATGGAAAATGTTTTACTAGTTGGTGAATATTTCCATTTCAAAAAATATAAAATAAATGTAATTTAGAAAACATATAGAATTTACTCCTAATACTTGTAAATTTGAAGAATTTAATATACATCAAATTAAAAACTTGGATGATATTTTTTTATATTTCACTAATTGTCAATTCTAATGCTTGAAAAAAAATAAAGCCACTTGGCTATAAATAACTTAGTCTAGACCTGATACTAGAGGGGGAGAATGGTTATTCTTGTGTGCCAACTAACTACTAGAACATCAACCTCCTTCAAATCAACACCAACAACATCAACATGTTCAATTAAAGAAAAAAGGTGAATCAATTCTTATAGGCATTTAACTTGCCATTAATGCATTGATGTCAAAAATAAAATAAAAAGTATATATGCTATCATGACCAATGAAGAAGGAGGAAGTAACTACTGAAATAGAGGTATAAGGGCTAATTAGTCTCAAGACTAAAACCTGAATAAGCCTAGTGTGCAGTCACTATAAAAGAGAATAAATATGAAACATATACATACCACAAAAAATATTTGCTCTGACAACATCTAATGTTGTGATGCCCATCAAGAAGTTAGGGTTATAAGTCCCTACCTTTTTGAACACCTCCATTGTAATTGGCACAATGGATTTCATCATATTGTTGATTATATTTACCACCACATTTGGGAAACACTTGGCCACTCCATCACATAGAGTCCACACAATCCCCACATTGATATTAAATAGGTCATCCCTTATCATTCTGGTCTTACATGGAATTTTAGCAGGGATGATGACTAGGTTCATTCCCACCAACACATTTTCTAGCTGCTCTTTCCCCAAAAACCCATGTACTTGTACATCAGTTCATTTTGGTTAAAATCTAAAACCTATGAGTAAGTTAATGTGTATGATCTTATTTCAAAAAATGAGATGGGTGTTTAAACATAAATAAATCATTTTTGGAAAATGTGGGTGTGAGGAAAGATCTACCCATCATTGCCACCAACATTTCACCACTTCAATCCCATCCTATACCCCATATTATAGATCAACCTCTTCTACTAAGGCCTATTTTGGCTTGTGATATAATCAGTAGGATTCCAATAGGATTCATCAAGGATATCTTTATATTCTCCATTTTATTTCAAGTGGAAAACTATGCCTATGGAAGAAGTATGGACCATTCACTTGATTTGTTTTACTTTCTTACAAGCTTTTAGAATGTTGACGGTTCCCTCAATAGTAGGTTAGCCTAAATCTCTCTGATAACCTGTAAACAAATCCTTAATATTTGTATGTGTATGCAAAGTAAAAAATCTAGTTTGGAAGGTGGTTGCATTCAATGATAGCTGGGAGCAACTGGCACATTTTTTTCCCAATAGAAACTCCATGAATTAAGATGTACAAATGGTAGATTGTTGGGGGAGGTGCACTGTCTAACTTGCAATTGCACTAAAATAAAGTTATTATGATTGTCAAAATGATGGCCCTACAGAGCAACTAAACGAAGGGACTGTCTTGAATCAATTGAAATAGGACATAACATTAAATTTTCTTAACTAATCAACATTTAATAAAATATAATATTATATTCAGTAGGTTAAAATAATTACACTTTGTTCTTGCAAAAGATTTGCATATTTTTTAGCAGATAAAACAATGCATTGTGATTCACCAACATAATAGGAATAACAAAGAGTTAAGATTAAATGAAAACAATAGTCCCCCCTTCGAGACTAATAACTTATTAAATGTAAAATAGGATGGACTAAAAAGTGTAGCAAGGAGGAAGGGATGCACCACAAGGAAATGTTAGTGCAGAAAAAAATATATCAGGGAAATGCCATGGATGTTAGTAGGGGAGCTCACCCCTTAACAAGCATGTTGTCCTCAGTTTCTAATGATTCTTAAAGGTTTTAATTTCCACTTCAGCACATATAAATTATTTTAAAACCCTCATAAGGGATTTTTAGCTTGTTGAAACATTATTTTTAATATATTGGAGAATGAGAAAAACATATACAAATCAATAATACAAATAGACCTTCTTATAGGGAAAGATTCACCCAAATATTTTAATGAACATGTCACATGACAATAAAAATTCATGATAAGCATAACTAAAACAAATAAATGGTAAAAAAACTAATGACTGAACAACATAAATTACAACAAAATTGAATGGTAGCTAGAAAGTTGCCATATAATCATTGTAAGTTTTAATTTTTTTGCAAATGTCTTACTCATTATCTTTTATAAGATTCAATTGAAATTTTATGTTTTTCATTTATTTATCTAAGTTTTCATTATCAAGAAGCATATATTGTATACCATTTTTTATATAAGAGCAATGAAGTAAGAAATCAGCGTAAACTAGGTGAATTACACGTCTAAGGAGTAATATTACTAATGAAGAAAGAATGACATATATTTATATAAAATTGCTTAATTCTAAGTGATCAAAATGTTTCAAAAATCACATTATGAGATATTACCAATCTAACAAGAGATTTTTTCCTAAACAATTTTCTAAGAAATAGGGCTACAAAATCATATTGAATTTGATTCCAAATCAATTTCATTGAATTGCATGTCTATAAAAAAATGCATGACAGTGTATTTTTAATTATATTTAAGGGGCAACATGTATTAACCTCCCATAGAAACTAAAGTCTACCAGCAATATGCAACTTATAATGGATTATTCTCCAAGCAAAAATCTTGGTGCTAGACTCAACTTTTGATCTCCAGATAATTGTACATATTTCAAGCCAATGACATTTAACCATCCTTCAATTCCATTTAAGATTAAATTTTTTTATAATAGAAACAGTAGACAATATTTTAAGATAGGATATTTTAAGAGGAAATTTATTAAGTTTACTTCCATTAGGCCACCTCCAATCATTAGTAAAATTACATGGAATCTCTATAGACATTTAAATAAGAAGATCATCTTTGACCTATAAAATAATGAAATCTATGACGAGCTTATCCTTTCATCAAGATGAAAATATTTTTAAATAGCTATCCAAGGTAGACATTCCATCATTAGAGAATTCTAAATATACTTAAAAGTAAAAATTCCTTTATTAAATGTTTTTGATCCCCGTGAAAATTTATCGAGATGTAAGGGAAAACCATAATTATCAAATGGTTCCACCAACTTGAGAAGTTGGGGAAACTTATTTTATGTCTAAAGGAGGGGTTTTTCTAACTAATCCATTGGGATGTTTCCTAAAAATATTTCCACAAGCTAATCATTGGTAGAGAACCTTTGATTTTGAATAATTTAACATTTATGATTTTATCATGTAAATAACTCATTTCTCACCACTATTCCACCACCAGATTATTTACAAAATTAAACACCCTACAAGGATGAGAAGAGAATCCAATGAGCCAATCAGATCATTTAATGTAAGATTTTAAAAATTTTATAATCGAGTCGACAATGAATATTAAGCTAGTGTTGCAATATCCATTGAGATGTATAGATATACCATATACTCTATGATAGATATCCTCCTCTATAGAGCACCTAATATTATTTCAATACCACTAGTCTATACTAAAGCTATCAATATTGATAGGTATTTGAATCTCTAGTTACAAGCTTTATACATGCACATTGTCAGTCTTAACATCCTATCCCTCAATCCTATTCCAAATACTAATCAGAATGTTATGTCTCACAATCATAATCAAATGCATACATAATTATCTTTGGCCCATGCTCCACCTAAGCAAAACCTTAACTTTCTGAATAATCTTGTGTTTGCCCCTAATCAACAAAATTAGAACCAATCCTTGATATTAGTTAATGCTTCTATGACATAAGGTATTATTTTTTATTATATAAAAGTAGAATTGGATGTTATCTATTGGATGGTACAAAAGTTGAGCAATGAGCTCATGATCATGAAAAAGTGAATGGAGAATACAATGGGATAAAATGCTAATCAAAACTTCACATTATAGAGGTAAAATAGGCCTTTCAATAGATCTAATAATAATTCATAACAATAACCACCTAATAAATTGCCTAAAACAAATATCTTGGAAGCAACACTGCCTAATTGGTGCTAAGTTCATAATACAACACAAGATGGTGAATTGGACTGTATAGAGTTTTGTATTAATTTTGAGATATTTCATAAGGAAATGGATACGTATGAAGCTTCTCCAAATAAATTACATCCATCGTCCTCCACTATTTCAAATCCCTTTAGTACTACATTGATTTTCATGTCATATGAATTACCATTCCTATTTGAGGAATGAAAATGAACCACAAAAGAATATGGATGAGATCCATGCTTTTCAACAATATCAAAGAAATTATTACAATCTAAGAATCAAAGGTCAACAACCTCTCATTAATTCAACATCTCTAAATAAAATTTTAGTTATTCCTCCAAATCTAAAAGCTAATAATAATCTTCCCCGTCTAAATGGAAATGATCAACAATATGTTGTTGATTGATAGAATAAAAATGGATACAACATAGTCAAGGATATCAATAATATTAAGGAAAATATCACTCTTCATGATTAATCTTAGATTATTAAGCAAAGAGATTGGTTATTGAAAATGTTGACCAAAAATACATATGTTTATATGTCTAAAATTGCACATACTAATATGGTTGTTCATAAAGACAAACCTTAGGTACCACCTTTTCTATTGACTTATAGAATGTTTGGAAAAAATGTGCATAAGTTTTTGGTAGACTTGGGTATTCAACCAACGTCATGTCTATATCTATTTACAATAAGTTAGGGTCGACTCTATACAGGTCCAAGAGGGTAGTATTTCAACTATACAAGACTATAGTCCCAATTATTGGGGGTTACTAAATGTTTACATGTAGCTAGTTTTAGATCAATGATTAGAATATATATATATATATATATATATATATATATATATATATATATATATATATATATATATATATATATATATATATATTCTGATCATTAAAATTTTTGAGGTTTATGGTTTACTATTGAGTCATGATTGGTTAAATACATTTAATGGATACCTAGCAATAGATTTCTCACATAGATAGTTGTATTAGAAATAAGTAGCCAATCATATTTGAGTTGACTAAAAACCAAATATGAAGTACCTAGTTACATAATATAATACCAAAAATGATAGAGTTAAATTTATATCCTTGCATATATATGTGTTAGGAACCTCATTCCTAAAAACTAACTAGATGACAACAAATAACTAATATATTGATTAAACACATTGATTACACCCACAATTCCTTTTATGGAAGGAATAACTCTAATCACTAGCCACTTTGAGGGGGCTACCTCCTTTGAGCAAGGGTCAATTAAAAATAACTTCTTGGATATCAGATGTTAAGAACCTTTATATTAAAATATATAAAATCATACAAATACTGAATATATTAATACGTTATTTTTTTATGTAAGGAATAACTTGCCACTTCAAGGGGGCTACCTCCTTATCAGAATAACACTATAATTAAATTTATATTTTCTTGTATGTGTTACAATGGCTTATGCCCCTCTATTTATATTATTCTAATCTATCCCCTTATTCCATTCTATTTATGTGGGATTATTTCTCTATAACATTCTATTTGTTATTCTACTATTTATATTACCATTCTACCTCTGCCTAGGTATATTACATTCCATCACCTTTGAAAATATTTTTCCCTCAAAACATGCAAAAAATTACATTAAAAATATGTGGAGGACTAGATGGAAGCCCGACCATGCATCCTTTTTTGCTTCCACTTCTTCCTCTTGTGCTTGGAGATGAGCAAGTAAAAAATAAAATCAAGTATTATAACATGAGGGTGAAGTGCACAAAGAGTTATGGATGGAATAACCTCAGCTTGAAACATGACAGTCATGAGGTTAGATTTGAGCATTAAAATTTTAAACTAGATGATCATTACCTCAAATCTATAATAAGGATGCTCAAAATAATTTATTTGGTGAGCCACTGGAGGATACATGTAATCACCCTTAGAATTATTCTTTATACACATTTTTTTGGAGTGGCTAACCATAACAAATCACGTATAAATTATTTTGAAGTATTAATGACTAGCGTGGGTTCATCGGTAGCATGCTCAGGTGCTTGCTTGGGTGCATCCAAATGTGAAGTAGTCATGGCCAAAGAAAGGGAATAAACATACCAAGTGTTTTAAGAATCCTCTAAATCTAGCCATGTAGTTATGTCCATCTCATATGCTTCAACTATAGGAAATAAATCCCCATACCATTCACTATAGTTATTTTCCCAATCCAACCATGCATTAATTTTCTTATCATACTTTGTTATTATATGGGAGCGAAACTTAAATATATTTAAATTAGCATGCATATTACTGATAAATTTATCCATATCATTTTTTAATTGATGTATTATACTAGATAAAATGGAAATCTCCATTTATTGTTTTTTTTTACAATATCAATTACTAAAACTATGATAACATTTTTTAATACACAATGAAATTTTAAAATTCAATTTTTTATAAAAATATGGAAATGAGGAGAAAAACAAAAAATTGTTTGATGTAATTCATTACTATTTGAGAGCAGGTTTAAGAAGAACAATCATGAGTTTGAGGCCAAAAAATCAAAATATACACTTCTAAATGATGATGATTTTTAACTTCATATTCTGATTGGAACAAGAAAGAAAGATGTGGATCTAACTTTTAAAAACCTCCAAGATGAAATGAAGATCTAAAATATGCCTCTCCAAAATGTTCCTATAATAAATATCATGTAAATGACCTTTGAAAATGCTTTGATACCAGATGTTGGGAGCCTCATTCCTAAAAACTAACTAAATGACAACAAATCACTCATATATTGACTATAAGATGTTGATTACACACAAATTAATTTTATGAAAATTAATTTATCTATATCATTAACCTCTTTGAAGGGGAAACCTCCTATTAGAGAAATCTCTAATTATAAATACTTCTTCTTTGATGACTTACATCATGATGAGGGGGTGTTGTTGAAGGCCTTTTTTCCACTGGTTTTTGCCTACACCAACACCCCCCTTTAAGCATAGCTTAGGTCAGTAGTATAATTGGGTCCTAACAAATAGGCTTGATTAAGTACCCAAGTACAATAAAACTCTCAAAAATTAGAGTAAAAAGAAAAAACCAATGAGAAAAAACTCCCCCTAAAAGAGAGAAAAGAAGAAGAGGAGACTAAAAGACCCCCTAGTATATGATGTTGAAGCAGTCCACACTTTAAGTACAACTCAAAATCTAATGAATGTTGATGATGAGATCCTCTACTTGAACACTATAGAATCTCCATCCACATTGAACAATGTTTCTTCCCTTTGATAAAAGAACTTAATGTGTGTACTAAAAGTTTACCCATTTCATAATGGATGATGAAGGTAGTAATACGAAGATATCTGAGAGTTGTCAAAATTGAATATGTGGCATAGGTCTAGTAAGATTATGTGCAATAACTAGATGTAATACCAAATTAGACCAATTAGAATTAAGACATGAAACATTCACTAAAAGAATGTCAATGTGAAGTGTGGAGCATGACTCACCAACTAAAAAAGGAAAATCCAGAAGAAGAAATGAGTTATCAATGCTCTCAATAGGTTTACTCTCAATTAAAATAGTAGAGTCTTATGAAATATAAACATGTAATGGATTTATAAGAGCAACATTTTGTATAGGAATGAAATTATAATCTACAATAGAACATCTAAAGTCTAGTAGAAACTTATCCTATAATGGTGGATTGACAAAAATAAGAGCATTGTCCATGATGAATGTGTCATCACATGAAATAGAAATAAGAGGAGAGATTACAATAGTCTCATAAGAGATAATAGGAGGAGGAGGAGTGATGTACATCTCATTAGGATCTCCAAAAAGACTCTAAAGAGTGTTCTAAACAATAAAGGGATATTCTACATGATTCACATGGTGGTGTAGATCCCATGAAACATGAATCACTAAGTGACCATAGACACAATAATAAGAGTTGGCCCAATCTTCATGTTGACTTAGGTCAATAGGAGAAGGAATCTATCCATTTAATAATGGGACAAATTCTTGATCTATGAGTGAGCATTCCATGTACACATGCCATGAAGCATAATTAATCTTTCCAAGAAGAACCACTAGTGTATAATCAACTTTTTCTCCATAGATATATCTTAAGTGGAGTCAACATGACCACAACTGATAATAATAGTGCACAATCTAGAGATAGACTTCAAACTACACTAAAAATGAGTCTAATCAAATGAAAGAAATCAATACATAAGTGACAATGCAGATTCAAATGGATATCAAGCTCTACTTACAATGCATCTAAGGATATAAGAGCAAATTGTGTAAGTAGTCACTAAAAGAGCATAAATAAAAGTTATGACAACTAAATATACATAAAAGAGAATTCAGGGCCCACAACAATCTCCTAAGATAATTATCAGTGACCCCCTTTATGTTTGTAATTACAAATCATGCTCAACGAATGAGTAATCTATGTTTATGATCGAGTACTAGTGCACACTCCAAGTATGGATGTTAGAGTTAACTAAAATGGGTCCACATGAATGAGGTAAATTAGTGCACTAGTGAAAAAAATGTCTCAACAAATGGATGTTAGACTCAGATGACAATCCTTCCATAAACGTGAGCAATAAATGAAATATTTACCAAATTAGAACATGTGAAATGCAAGTAGGCCAAGTAGGAGGATGTTAGGCTCTACCAAAAATGCATCCATGGATAAAATTCAACAAGAAATATGAAATGTTATTATGAGGGAATTTAACCACCTATTAGATTGGACCTCACCCACCGGTCTTTGAAACTTGGGAGAAAGTAAACTAGAAGTACTAAATAAAGGGCTACAATGTAGGGGTCTAGGGGTGGCAGCCCCTAATGGGGTCAAGGGGAAGCACCCCTTTCAAGATTCAAGGGAAACACCCCTAACACATTCCCTATTTTGGTATAGGGTGGGGTTGAGGGGTAGCACCCTTGATGCCAAACATAATGTGGAGCTTGCATGGCCCTTGGATTTGCCAAAAATTCATCAACTTTAGCAAAAAAATGGCCCCCCAAAATGGACATTGATTCAATAACCTTGACTTTAGGTCGAGTTATTCCCTCTCTCTTCCCAATTTTGGCACTTTATAAATTTAGTGTGATTACAATATAAATTGAACCAATGGAATGAGCATGAGAAAATAATCACTTTTTAAAAAGTGACACTTAATTCTAAATTACCTATCAAAAGTTATTACATATTTTGTTTTCCACATTAATAGCACAAATTAATTAAATTTTCTTAAAATTAAATGCACTTGAATGAAAAATAGTTTTTGTCATAGAATAAATGTGGGAATAAAGTTAATGACCTCTCAAACAACAATGTCAATTCTTAATGAACCCCACTATGCACTCACATGTGCATTATAATGAAAGATAAGATATTTACCCTTAATTTTAATCAAAATATTTTAAAAATGAATTAAATATGTAAGATTTAATAAATGTTTAGGGTAAATTTTTAATCGACTTAGCTTGTTTTAGAAGAGAGGAAAACTAGGTGCCACCATGGAGAGAAACCAAACTAGTTTAAATGTCAAATTCATGAAACAAGCCATGGGAGTTCCCTTCAATGGTGTTTAGAAGGTTGTGTTGTCATTTTTAGGTTATGTGAGTAGTGCAGACTATATAAATACTATGAAATCCATGAAAGAGTATCAAAATGCCCTTTCCAAGTTATGATCAGGTTGAAGCAGGGCGTGATAAAGCTCAAAATGGAATGGGAGTCTTGGAATGACTTATTAGGTCATGTGAACAATGAGGAAATGGCATACCAGGTTGTGTAGATTAGTCAATAAATGTTGGACCAGACCTTAAGCAGGTTGACTAAACTTAAGTGCCATCAATGGCAGCTGGAGCATGTTGAACCTTACCCTAACTAGGCTATGTGAGGACTGTGTCAAGTCATGTGAGGTTATGGAAACTTAGCCAAGAGTAAACCTTTCAAACTAGATTCCTAACAAACTAATATGAATGCCAAAATAAATATCTACATAATTATTTATTCAAAAACACAATTCCCATAATACAAACCATGTAATTTAAAACAATGTAGATCTCAAATAAAATAATGAGAAATCTCACCAAGGATTCAAGGAAAGGTGAACAACCATTGAGTGAGGCTCTGATACCATGTCAAATTTCTCTAAGACCTCTCAACAATATCGAATGCACACACAAACACTATGGAGTAGGTGAGAAAGTTCAATTATATAGTAATGCATAAACATTCCTCATTAACTCTAGATGATTAATACAAAGGAGAACCATCAATTTATAGGCTAGTTGAGTGGACTGGTGAATCATTAGATAACCTAAGTGTGTGGGATCCACCACTATGAGTGGAGAGGGTAGTAGGGAAACACTAGTGGGTTAGAGGCCTTAGTGGTGCAATCACTAAAGAGACCAAGTGGAATGGAGATGCCATCCACCCACTAAGTGCCCCCATGCACTCATGTATGCATGATGACATCATAATGATGTCATAAACCACTCAAATAACTTAAATAGACTATATTACCCTAAGCAAGCATAATGAACCATGTAGATAAAACCCAGTGGGAAAAAGGCATACACCAACAAGATTTGTTAGAAAATTCAAATGGAAATCTAACGCCACTCTAGGAATCTAAAATTTAAAAAATGTATTTGGATTTGGTTCATTTCCCTCTTTCAAAGATAATGTGGATAATTTCTAGATGTTTTATGATGATCAACAAATCTTATAGTTTTTAAACATATCTTGAGCCTTTGAATCTCAAATAATATATGAAAATGAATTTGAACCTATGAACACATGTGACATGGGAGAATATAGCATCTTACAGCTAAAATAAAATCATATACCTATGGTAATAGTTTCATCAGAATGAGCATTTTACATGGTTCCACAATCTCAAAAGTTGAAACAACCTAAAGCAAGTGAATTGATTTCACTAAAGAGAATTTGGTAACCAATGAACATCCTTAGTATGTCAATATTGGCCTGAGTTGCATTAAAAGTGAGAAACAAAAATTGAATGATCTGCTAACAAAATACAAAGATGTGATAGCTTAGGCATCTGAGGATATAAAAATATTTGATCTTAGGGTCATCACACATACTATCCATTTAAATTTAGAGAACATACTATCTCTTTAATCTCTTCCTAAAGCTCCTCTTCTTTCTCCTTCTATTCTCTATTTCCTATTTTTAAAATTTCAAATGATAAAAATTCCTCTTAAGGAAGGATTTCCTTACTCATAGAGGATCAATTCCATTCTCTACTAACAAATGGTAAGGTAAAATGTGTCCTTTCCAATGTGGTAAATTAAGATAATAAGGTAGGCAAATAAATATGACTCCCTAACAACTCTAGATGATATAAACAATTGGTGACAATAGCCAAATCAGGGTGAAATGTGTTAAACATATGATGAAAATTACTCTTATAGATCCTAATAGAATTAATTAATACCCATTTAACCACTGATATGAACACATGAGTATGAGAGTCAATATTTTGTATATCTTATTGATAAAAGATGAGTGCCACTCAATATCAAAAGTATAATGTTCTACGATAAGGTGTATTCTATGAAAAAACCACATTAAGTAATACTAAGCGTAATAATAAATATAAAGCAATATTGAGTGCCATTTCAAACACTATAAGGATAACTATGTATCCAAAATTAGATTCCCAAAAGTGAAGGCCTCATGAAGGAGAAGAAGAACTCAGGGATAACTGACCATAATTCTACCATCTCTTAGACATGGGGGGAATACACAACTTCAACCATGTCAAATTACTACTTAGAAGGCCCTAAGTAACTACATTCAATTCAAAAAAATAAACAAAATAAAACATAACATTTGGTGAGGGAAGTATGGGGTCATGAACATGCCCATGCAGGTTCCCATTGTTACCCTATAGGTTGTTTAATAAGCTATCTTATTTTTTACCATATTGTGCATAAGTTGATACTTATGCATATTAATCAACATATAAGAAACCAATGACTGCAATCAATTAATAATTCAAAATCAACTTAAGAAAATAAATAAATAATCATATAAAATAAGCAACTAATTCGACCCAAAGCATAGTCAAAATATTGTTAAAAACCTAAAAAATAAAGCTTAATAATTAAAATCAAAATAAAGTCAATGATCAGTTGTATAACTTCTCAAATTTATAAATAGTAAAATAAATTGCTTTTAATAGATATTAATTTTTAAATCAAATCAAGATAAAGTTTCAATGGAACAATATTGTAAATACTTCAAATAACGTAGACTATGTGGTTTGTGGAATCCACTCAAGGGAAGAAAGACATAAGTAACCATTAGATAAGTCTAAATTACCTCCAAGAGGAAAGATAAATCTAGTAGAAGTATCATGAGATCCACATGGATCAACATAGAATAATACCCATAAAATTTATCTTTATAGAACAACTAAGGGTGAGTTGGGATACATTATATTTGTAATGTGACCATTATGCAGAAAGCATATGGAGTTCGTCTAGAATAATAAGGGCCAACTTAGTAAAAAATGTGAAAAGTGGATTTTAAGCCTACAATAAGCTCAACTTCCTTCCTCTAACCTATTTAGACTAATATTAATATGGGCATACACCTCTCTCAAACTGCATACTTAGATTATGCTCAAACGTAGAGGCATGACATAGGGCTATACTACATGATATTTCACTAACATTTAGAAATTGAAAAAATTAGTAGTTTTACATAAGTGGCATACACACCAAACATAAATTTGATAAATTCAAGATAACATAGGTACATGTAGGCAAATAGAACAATATAATTTTCACACACTACGTTTACACACCATACTATTATATAGATAAAATGGGTTTATATTCGAGGCATTTGAAAGTTTACAAGATCTTGCAAAGGGTCAAACAAGAACTTTTACATTTATACATACATACATGTACTGCAACTGAGGTCAAAATGAAGTAAAATAACAACTTGGCACATCAATCCACAAGGGTTCACCATAATGAGTAGATATTCATTAATTTTGTGAATAATGTGATACTTTTTTCATGGAAAGTAGCATAGTGTTAAAATTTCTTTCAAAAGGGTGATTATATTTAAGAGAAAATAGAACTAAAATAGTGAAAAGGTGATTTATCAATTAGAACTTATTTTTTGTTAATGTGATGGTTAGTTTTTGGGAATAATAGAAAAGCAAGAATCTTTTTGAAGTTATTTAATAGAAAATCTCACCAATCCACTCCATCCATCTCATATTTCCTACGTAACTCCTTTTAGGAGTTAAATTTTATGGTCATATAACCTCTAAAATTTTTGATAAATTATATAAAATATAAGATATAATTTGAAGGGCAATTTTTAATTTTGAGTAAATATCAATCATGATACTATGGCAGACAAAGTTATCATGAAATTTAGTATTGAATGTCTTCACCCCTTGAAAAATTGGTGTACATAATTAATTATGGATGATGTTTCCTAATAAAATTCACCCACTCTCCTATGAACCAGATTCATATAGAAATATAATGTGCTCAATACTTGGATCATTGTGGGCTACTTCGATCGTTGGAGGCATAGAAAAATAAAGATTAAGATTTTGAAATCATGGTTTTATTTTTTAAGGATACTACAACCTTTGAAGTAATAAATAAGTAGCAATTTCAAGGAACATAGATAAATTAAATTGATAGAAAAAGAAACTTGCAAGATACAAAACTCCATATTTACACGGTAAAACCTTAGCAAGTTAAGGAAACATCCACAATGTAAGATATCAAGTTTTTATAACTCAAGATGAATAGATTATATGCAAACTCAAAAAATATAAGTATATCTAATTGACAAAGTACTGTTAGGATTCCTCCCAAAAATAGAGTGTAAAAATGCCATTAGGACTTTCCTTCTAAAAATAGAATCTAGTGGAACTCATCTTCCTAGAAACAAGGGTTTGACTCTTTGAATTTTTTCCACCACCCTCCCTTGACCCCTCTATGATAATGATCCAAAATTTAATTTTTTATCACATAAATAACTTATTTAAAGGTTTTTTTCCATTAAAAATGTATCCAATAAAAGAGAAAAATATGTAAAAGCCCTTCCCTGAATTTCAGCTCAAATCACAAAATATTTGATTTTTCTTGTGTAGATATTCTGTCAAATATTTTTCATTATGTTTGTCAATCTAAAATTCTCATTCTAGACAATATAGAACAACTTGCATGGAGATTATAATAAAAAATCACAATTGTTATTCAATATTCAATGAATACATATGGGTAATTTTCCAAACAGTTTGTAGTATACAATGAAATGATTCCAACTGAGACTAAGAATACCCAAATGGATGTTAACTTTAGAATTATAGAAATAAATATTGTATTACAAAGTACATACCAAAATGAGTTCAAACACCCATGTTATATGACAAATCATCCCATGAAGGGATGTGCCCAAAAAAATACTGAATAATGGACAAATGAAGGTTGTGGCTATCCCAAGGATATACTAATTTTAACAATAAGACAATATGAAATATTAAACTCCATATAAATCCCTAAAAACCATAGTGAAGACCCAAAAAATTTTAGTAGCTATGATACTTCTTTGAAACCCTCTAAAATTTCTTAACTTATAACACTAAATCCCCTTCAAATGCACGATCTCCTTCAAGGCTTCAGCTCTAGTAATTAAAATAATATTATTCAGCACAAACATCAAAACCTATTTCAATATATATACCTATGAACTCTAAATGAAGTTGCCCAGGTTGGCTGAATTGGTTTCATCCACACAACCAATCTTTCAATCTAAAATAAATCCGCATACCTTTGAATCCTAAATGAATCCACCAAGGATTGGCTAGGTGGGGTTTTTTCCATGAAACCAATATTCCCAAGGGTTTTCATCTTAGGGTTTTTAAGAACCAAAGGTTCCATCTCTCCAAGAGATTTAAATAAAATATCAAAATAAGAATCATTGAAATGAGCCCCCACAATAATAACACCCTAGGAACTTTATGGGAGTTATATTTAAAAATTAATTTTTAAATAAAGTTTTCCACACTTAATAAAGTGACTTTATAGTATTATTCTTTTTGGGATCCAATGTAAGTTATATTATAATTACACTTAATCTCCATATAAGTGACTTTTATTTTGTAAATTACTTATGAACCCATAATACACTTAATGTTCACCTTTATAAATAATTAATATAAGTTGTCTTTTAAATAACCCCTTGATAACTTAAATATTAATTATTTAATATTTTGATTATTTTCTTCATATCTGTCCAAAGTTGTGGATAATACAAAAATAGCCTGACATTGAATTATAAAGGTTCCAACAAACTCATAAGCTTACCGGAGATGTAATTTAGTGAAAATTAATACTTTTCAAAAATAGTAACAGTCTCCAATAAATTTGGAGAGCTCTTAGAAGGTTAAAAATACATCTAGAAAGTACCATTAGACATATTTTGATATCTTAAACTAATTTTTATTTCTAGAATTCCTATCTGATAACAATGGCTCACTCCACGATTCTTGGGATCTTCCAAAAATGGTGTGAATAGTGAAAAACCTAGGTAGAAGTGAGAATATGAATTAGAGTGTGTTTTTATGATAGAATTATGAAACCAAGTGCATGGAGATGTTGTTCATGAATTTTAAGACATGTTCATACTAGGAATAATCTTTGAAGGTCACGTGTGTGGTGAAAAAGTTACTCAAAAAATGACTAATCTGGTTCAGATAAGGTTGTGAAACATGAGGTCAAGAAATTGGTCTATAAGACCAATATTTATCATTAGAACATATTATTTTTGCATTTTAAGATGTCCTTAGGATCTATAAGAACCATTTACATGAATCATGAGTCATTTAAAGTATCTACACATGTGTTTGAGGTCTAAGTCACCATGACTAGTCTTTGAGGTAAAATGGTAGTTCTGAGTGAGTGAGTTGTAAAGATGTTCTTGAGCCCTTATCTCCTGAGTTGAAGTGTCTAATGAATTTGATAATGGTCATGAGGTAATTTATACTATGTCTATATACTTGTTTGATCATATTTGATTGTTTTAAGTTTTTTTTACCTTTGTTATTGAAAGATAGACTTTTTGGTGTACACAGGCCTAATAAGACAGTTTGTCCTAAAAGAGGTTTCATGGTCTAAATGAAAGATATAGGTATAAAAAAGCATGGATTAGGTTAGTAGAGGTATTTTTATAAGTAATTTAATGGTTTTTAGTTTTTATATAAATCCATATGGGCCCAAGAGGATCAAGATTTGATGCTAAGAAGATAGACCTAATGTAATTAGGTCTCCATAAGACCTAAAATTGAAATGAGGCCTAACAGAATTATGAAAGATCAAAGGGGACTCAAAGTTCATTTGAATAATGTTTATGATATGTCCTAAGACATATTATATGGCTAACCTAAGAGGTTAAGGGTGTGTGGCTGACTAAGTGGTACAAGAATAAGAGATGAATATATATACAAGGCATTTTAGGCCTATTTTAGCAAGCTTAGAGGAATCGAATGTATTGATAAATCAATGAACCTAAGGAGGTCAAGAAACATATTTTAAACCCTCAAGAGTTAACATAGAATCATATAATTAATATCACATAGGTGTTCTATAGTTGAAGATCAAGGACACATGACCTATTCAATCTTGATGAGGGCTAATTGAGTGAAGAAACTTAGAGGTAGTTTTTAGAGAGATCAAGTGGAGTAGAGTTGAAGGAATGATCATTTTCTATTGAGATAATATCATAGTTTCATAAGATATGTGTTCCAAATATATGATATTTGATATATTTAAAAGAGAATAGATAAAGAGATGACAGGAAAGAAGTCTGATTGACTAAGTTGGTGCTTGAGGGAGTTGAAGATTCCTTACAGGTTGGAGCTTGCAGAATTGGTCTTGGCTAATTTGGTGCTTGGTCAAGATGGAGTTGGAGCTGCCTTTTAAGTTGGTTCTTACAAAAGTGTCATTTGACTAAGTTTTTCCTTAGTCATATGGGTTTGTATCCTTATAGCAAGTAGGTGTTTGCTAAATTCAAGTGGGTGCTTGATAAATTTGGGGTTGGTACTCCATGTTGTGTTGGTGCTCAACTAAATTTGATACATTGTATTAATGGATAGTTTATCCAAGCTTTGTTTCAATGTATTTTATTCTCCATGAGGGTTTCCCACATATGTGATATTTTATCTTATTTCATGTTCATGTGATTGGTTCTTAATGCATTACTAGATCATTATGTTGCTTTCATATTTCATAGATGAGTAGATGTCATTGATTGTAAGTTTTAAAATACTAATTCACCCCCTATCAGTCATTATGCTTCTAAAATGGCCTATTATTTTTGAGGTTGTGTAGTCAAAGGTGGATTACCTTGACCAGTGTAGGCATATTGTGTAATGTTGGTTGAATTGGATAGATGGTTAGGTATACGTATATGTGCATTGAGATGATACTGTGGATACAAAATATGTTATTGTTGAGACACATTTTGGTTTGGATTGGCTACATAACCTTCATTAGATAATTATGGTTGTGGTAATGGAATTTGGATCTATGGAATGTGTTGGTATAGTTGGGTTTAAAAGGAAACTTGTTTCCTACTCATTGAACCCTGTTGTATATAAAGAACATATTATTGACTAGAACCCTATTTTTGGAGGTGTTGAAAGTTGGATATTTTTTATTCATGAAATACCCATTGGGTGAAAGGAAATTATTGCCTAACACCTGGTACTTGATGTACATAGGAACCTTGTTGTTGGTTGAACACATGTTGTTGGATAGGCAATTTTTGGGGGTTTGGAATTTATTATTGTTGACCAACTAGCACTTTGTGACCAATAGAAACATGTTGTATATTAGGAAATGTTTGTGATTATTAAGGTATATTGGTTTGTGCTTATTATGGTAGAATATTTTTCCCCCTATTGAGGTGGGATAGTGTTATGCACTTGTTATGGTGTTAAGTTGGTCTATTTTTGGTTTATTACCCCTGTTGCACACTCAAGGAAGCAACTAGTTGAAGAGTGGAGATTGCTTGTTGATTTTTTTAAATAGTCATACCTATCCCCTATTGTTGAAATACACTCATGGTATTGGTTAGAAGATCTGTTATGTGTTTCTAGGTGGCAAATTATACCTACTTTGGTTTAAATTGGAGTGCATTTGTGTGTTATCCAGAACATTTTGAGTGAGGTCTTCCATTTGAGTGGCAGTTTCTTCTGTTGAAATGGGGGCATTAAACATGTCACCAACTAGTGTGATTTTAATAAATGTGTCTATGTTTTGATTTAAATATCCTAAAGCATCTATTTTTTCCCTACTGATGGAGCTAGCACAATAAGTGGTGTGTTATAAAAAACCATTGTGTTAAGATTATGAAATAGATTTAGGTAGTTTTGGTATGATTTTTATACCTATTCTTTTTTATCATCCATAGGGAATTTCTATTTTGAAAGCATAATTTGGATTTTCTATGGTATTTGGACTAAAGTTTGACTATAACTAGTTGAAGCATGTTCAAACTATTAGTTTTGAGGTGCATTACTAGGATTTCTAATCAAACTACTTAAATTTTCATGTGGGAAGTTTGGCATAAACTTGGCTCCTAATTCGATGACTCTAATGATAATTTCATATGTATTCTCTAACAAATGATGATCAAACAAGTATGGATCATAACTTGTCTATGTTGGTGTCATAACATAGTAGGGCTCTTATTATTGGCTTTGTTCAATGCTAGGCATTATTTGAGCAAGGTACTATGTTGTTTGCTCTTGTTCTTGGCTTAGATAAGAAGGTGCCTTCACCAAATACTCTTATAATGGGTTTAACCTTTGTTCCATGTATGTAATATTATAATATGGATAGGGATTTGTATCATAAGCTACATCATCGTACGAAACTTGAACAAAAGGGTCAATGATCACAAAGTTCTCATAGTCTTGTTATGTGTTTAACGAGTCATGTTAAAATATATGGTTAGGTTTTGTGAAAAATAAAGGGTCCAAAGGTATACAACCACTTAGGTCTAACAAAACAAACAACCTTTGACTTTATAGGAAAGGCCTAAAGGGTAAAACAACTAAACTAGGCAAAGGTAAAGATAAAACAAACTCAAAACTAGTCTAGTAAATGAAACTGATTTACACAAAGGTGGTTATAGTTAGTGGTAAAGGTATTACAAAATCTTAAAACTCATCTATGGATAAGGTATTAATTTGTCCAAAGGTAGTTATAATAGAATAATTTCAAACTATATCAAAAGGATAGCAATGATTTTCTCAAAGGCATTTATAATCGTTTGATGTGAAAAATAAGTCTAGACTCAAAAACAAATAACTCAAACGAGAAATTGAAGACAAATTAAACTTAGGCAATTGGCTTGGGTGACACTCAATAATTGGCTCACTAAAACTCAATATTTTGTTCACAAAAGACTATTTGACGATATAACTAGGACATTTTAAGACTCAATGTGCAACAAACTTCAAACAAGGCATGTGGAAATAAATTAGCTCAAAGTACTCTAAAAAAAGGCACAAGACAAATAAAAACAACTAAGTCTAAGCAAAGGTTCTTTAGATCAAATAGGAAATCAACCCAAGTAACACAATCCAAACACAAAAGGTAGACAACGTAAGCCCAAATTAGATGAGTTTTTGGTGTAAACCTAATTAGTTTAGGATTTTTAATTTGAAAGGTTGAGTTTCAGATTTAATGCAAAAAGACTCAAATGTTCTAAGCCAAATGGGCTAGACTATAATGGGTAGCGTAACTACGCATGTGAAACAAGAGGTATAATAATTTTTTTGGAACTCGGTTTCAAAAATGATAATTATTTTGGACCAATTTGTGCATCATAAAAATGCTCCTTCAAACATATGGTAAACAATGGTTTTGGACTAAAATCCAAGGCAATTTTTTGAGATGAAATGGGTAGGGTAAAAATGCCCTGTTTAAACAAGTGACACATAAATGGTTTTATAATAAACCCTCTAAGGTATAAGTGTGACACAAAAAATAAAAAGTAACATCTCTTAGGCTAAATTGATGTGAAAACAACATGATAGTTTTGGACTTTTTTTGACTTAACAATTAAAATAAATAATTATAGTATCAAACACACATGTAAATCAAAGAAAATAAAAATAGAACTAATGGCTCATTATATCCCTAAAACTAACATGGGTGTGTGTGTGTATTCTACCAAATGTTCCACTGATATACTAATTATTATGAGGAATTAAGTTGTAATCCAATATTTAAAGCACATGTGTAGGTAGAGTTTTTACACACACCTCTATTTCTCAAGCATTAGCTTAGAGTGAGGATCACTTGACATTTAGCAAGAAATTTTGAAACAAGTGGGGTTGACTAAAATCTATAAGTTTCAAAATACACTAAATGGTCTAAAGTATGGATAACACAAAGTTTTAATCATGTCAATTGGGTTCATACTCACTAACTTACTATGCAAAGGTCTATTCCTTTGCACAATGACTTCAGTTGTGTACTGCTTATTGAATTTTTATATTTAACAAGACCTAACCTGAGTTTTTGTTAGGATTAGAGAGGATATATTCTAAAACCTCTATTAATCCTAGTATCACATTCCAATTTATATACCCCACCAAGGATTGGGGTTTATATGATGTTAGGAAATGAAACACTAGTTCAGCTCACCCCTAAAGAACTTCTGAGAGAGAAATAAGTTCCTTCCCACAAGCCAAATTAAATAAAATAAATTAGAAAGACTTTAGTGCTCATTTCTAGGTCACCAAATTCACTCAGATCTAGGTCACCAAAGTTACTCAAATCTTGGGGAGAGCATACACAACATTCTTTCCAATAAGACTAAACAAACAAGGCAATAGACCAAGCACTTTTGGTCACCTGAGATCCCTATAGGGGATAGAGAGAGAGAGAATACACGCAATAGTTTTTAATTTTCCACAAATAAAGAATATAATCTATGAACTTTGGAATTAAATAATAACAAGGAATAAACAAAAATTGAAAAATCTCTTAATAGCTCTAACTAAAGTTTATAATATCTTTAATAGCACCAACTCAATTGATTGAAATTTTGACACCTTGGCCTTGTTTGCACTTGTAAAAACTTTAAAAATAAAAATAAAAACGTGATTAGGTTGTTTTTAATCACCAAAAAAAAGTGTATGTGAGATTTATAAGTGTTTATGCCTCTTTCTCTCCACCTTAGTTATTTTTAAAATGTTAGGGTGTTTGCTTGTCTTTATACCAAAAATATAATGAATAAACAACATTTGATTTTGAGCTCTTAAGTTTTTGAAAATGTAGAGTGAAGCTACCATTTATGCAATAGAGTGAAGGCACCATTTTTAGTGAAGCCATTATTTTCCTAAAAACAAAGACATAGACAGAGATCACTTTTTGGTAAAGTCATAATTAAATAGGGCAAACCCATTGATAAGATATAATGAAGTCATCAATTATAGGCTAAAAATAGGCAAAGTAATTGATACCAAATGGAAATTTACCTGGAAAATTCAAAGCCACTGATTCTAGATAGTGAAGTTATCTTTTAGCAGGTAAAACCTACCATTTAGAAGCTATTGTTTCTGTATAAATAAAGATTGTAAATAGGAATGGAAATGTAGAAGCCACCATTACATAGGTTGAAGCCATCATTTACACAGAAACTAGAATGATGTTATTTTCAAGGGTAAAACTCTAAACTTGAAAAATTAAATGGTTTTGTTAGAAAAACTACAGGTTACACATCATTCTCATTGTCCATATGGGATGTGTGATCCTACTAGGAATGACATTATGTATCTTAGGTGTTTAAAGAACACACAAATGTTGATTAGTTTCTTGTTAGTATAAATGATTAAAAAATCAAGAATAAAATAACACTAGAACTAAACACTCTTGCCTAAGAACTAGGGGAATCATAACCTAATGAACAAGATTGTAAAATAGATATAAAAACAACACAAGTAATTTACCTTATTTTTCAAATTTAATGTCCACTTATTGGCATAAGGATGTTCATGATTGATCTATAATAATTACATACTCTTGTCAATGTTTCTCCATGGTGGTAGCACTTCTCCAATGATTACTTATTTCTTGGTGTGAAGCTTGGCATAAAATGGGCATTATAACACAACTATCAATGTCTTCTTAAAGGTATTCCAACAGAATAATCTTACACATAAAATCTTGTTGGTATATGGTATGGGAAATTGTATTTATAGAGCAAAGAACTAATTCTAACCTTAATAATATTAAGTTAAATTCTAACTTTGGTTGATATAAACTAACCTAGGTTGAGTCAAGCTAACCCTAGATTAGGTTAAAACACTCATCAAATCTTGACAACCCAGTCTCAGATATTTATCAGCCATGACAACTCACTTTAGATATTTGTGAGGTTGTTACTCACCTTCTGGGAATATTTTGGAATTAATAAGTCACTTTATTATCTCCTTTGACTTTTTACTTCATATTTATCTAAAATTTCCTTTTTTTATAAATGAAATTCACTAATTCAACTTAGAATTTTTTTTAGGAAAGTTAATTGAGATCTACAATGTAATTAATCTTGCTTAGTGTTTTTTAACTTTTGGAAATTGTTTTAAATGTTTTTAATTAATATCTTGATAGGCCAAGAGCATCAAATTACTATGTCATAATTTGACTATGGTTGAAACTGAACTAGGTTATTGGTGCGTATAGGGTAATACCCCAAATAAGCAAGCTTTTCCATGTTTTTAAGTAATTATGGGAATTCAAGTGATTTCTAAGCTTAAATTATGGCATGTGCTAGAAATTAAGTTGAATCCCAGTTTAGGCATGAAAGTGGCCAAAATTGAGTGTCTACAAATAGTTGTGTTTAGGACATGACAGTAGCATTGACACTAATGTCCCTATTCCAAAGCAAGTGTCCTTACCCTAAAAACACTCAAATTTGAAAATATTTTGATGTGTACATGTTGGCTTGAGAATTTCATTAACCCTTCTATGAGGATTATTACAAAAGAGATAGTATAAATACAAGTCAAAGCTAATTCATTTGTACATCTAGAAAATATAAAGTGATCACCTCTCAAGCTTAGACACAATACTAAATTTTAAAGAGCAAAACTAACATATTTTTACCTAATCATCCTTATTTGCATATAAATCATAGAAGCATTCATATTATAGGACTAAAGCCTTCAAATAATATCCCATGAGCCATATTTGTCAAGTTAAAAGCCAGATCATTGTGTGTATTTGCATATAACATTCAACACTATTTTCACACACATACCAACACATAGGGGAGAAATACATAATTCTAAGGCCTTATTTTTAGTATTGGATATGTATAAAATTCTCATTTGTAGAGGGGTCCTTAAGGTCAGCCCGACACTATGAGCCACTATCCCATTTTCATTGGGGTAACCTAACCTAAGTGGAGAGCTAAGGTTTGAGCTATAAACAATGATACAAAGCCTACATGTAATATCTAGATACACCAAACAAAATGTGATATAAAAATTAAAAATACCTAGATGGTCACATATTGATATATTGAACATTATATAAAATATAGTTGTATTGATATTCAGATAGTAATACTGATATAAGTGTCTACAAGTCGGTGCAAGTGTCTAAGCAACTAGAAAGAATATTTCTAGAATTTGATGATTGGCTCTTGAGCATCAGATTGCCTATTTCAAAATTTTCACTTCTCATATCTATCTATGCATCATTGTATAAGCTAAGTATTATTTCTTATTTTTTATTACATAATAAAAATATTATTTGGCATTGCACTTTCTATATTTAGTATTTTTCTTAATTCAACACTAAAATTGAATATCATTAACTGAATCATTTAATTATCCTACTCTTAATAATAATTTAATCCATTTTTTATTATATTATTCTTCCCCAACCCTTAATTTCAAAATAGAGTTAAACATTTGGTGAACCTGACTTCTAAGTATTCCTATCCAATCCTAATGTGCTCTGAGTTTTTTTAATTTTTTTTTTTCAAAATTTCCAAAATTTATTGCAAAAATCAGATTTATTTCAAAGTTAAAGGAATAAAATATGATTAATAAAATTCATACATATTTTATTTTTCCCTTTGTTAATTAAATGGAATCAACAAATTGGTACAAATAAAAAGAGCAAGAACAAAATGATACATATCTAACACCTCTTTAAAATTCTTATTGTAATACCACTAAGCATTTATCTAGATTTACTAGCTTCCAACATGCATGTGATTAACCTTTTATTCCACCTAAATCTTAATCAAGTGATGGCTACCATCCCACTCCCATTATTCATGCATGGCTTATATTGGATTTTGTGGTCCATATTATCACTACATGAAAAGGAAAAGGTGATCAACTTCTTCAACCCCTTATTAATATATAATAGGTTAATTTTAAGCCTAATCTCGTGATCAAATATAAAGGCTATGATATGATTGAATAATTAAGTAACACCCATGTTAAGATATCAATTCTTAAACTTTTGAAAAAATAAAATATTTATAAAGATATCTTAAATGAAGCCTTACATGAAACCCAACTACCAAGTGATATTGAACCAACTTATTTTATAGATTTCATACAAAATCTTAAAAATAATTCCAACCTTGTCACTTTTTATTGAATAAAGCTACCCTCAAAAGACATGATTGATCAATATTTTCCTCTATTCATACAAGTCAATATTCAAAATAATGGAATCAAGAGAGTACTTATTAATGGATCAGGTCTAAACATTTGTAGTTTATAGTTTTTTGTAAATAATGGGTATTAGTTTGGATGTTCTTTAAAAATTAGACATACATATCAAATTAATTGATAATTCATGCAGGCCACCTATTGGTCAGAACACATTATATGTGGCATTAGGACCAAAAATAGTACAAGCTACTTTTCAACTAATGTCTCAATAATTATATTATAACTTACTCTTAGGTAGACCTTGGATACACCTTATGGAATCTATACAATCCACATTACATAGATGTGTAAAATTAATGCATGATGGGACATTATGGATATGCATGTTGATGATAATCCTTTTACATTTTGATAAATGTTACATTCAAACACATCGACAGTTCCCCAAATGGTACCACCCAAACAATTTGTTCTAATTATGATCATCACCACTTATGAGATAGGGAAACAAAATAAGATAGATCATGTATATCATGATAATTATAAATCACTAACACCCCAAGTAAATATGGATGAACATAAATACAATAATATATAACAAATTGCATTATAAGAAGAAGAAATGATATCATAACCACAAGAAAACAAATCATTCAAACTACCTTTAGTGGTAAATTTATTTAAAAAAATATGGAAAGGTTTAATATTATTATGATAGTGATAATGAATTCCCTCATGATATGAATGATGAAAATATCCACACACTTATCTTTGATCCACTTGAGCATATATCACATAATCTATTTACACATATGAGCCCTGGTACATACAATTTAAATTCATCATTAGAGGATAAAAAATAATGTAAATAAATAAAAGGTAAAAATCATTGATGAACATGTGAATAATTTTTATACTATTCATCCCTCTTAGTTAAAATATTTAATTTAGCCTTATAAAGGTAAAATGTGAATCCACCATGTGAATAATGTGGAGTCCTCTCATAAGTCTCCACATCACATATTATAGATCTTAACAAATCAATATGTTCCACATATAATTCTTTCTATGTTAATTGAGCATAATATGTTATATTTACCTCCTAATAGACATCGGTCACAAAATGGACTTGTGCCCAAATAAGGATAAAGATCTTACACTTATCATGATCACTGGTCATGATAACGACCATTGTGGGGGCTTACAAAGTAACATTTAAAAATACAAACACAATGGTCATATACAAATTTTACCTAGAAAATTAAAAATACATAATACTTCCAATCTCTCAAATGAAAAGCATCCTTCAAAATGCCTAAGGCATGAATATCTAATAATTAATGTAAACATTGATGGCATTTCTTTCCCACATCTTGAGATTGATAAAACCAATTGGGACACTCTTTGTAGTGTCACATATTTACCAACATTGGGACATAAAGTCAATGAGGTACAATATTTCCCACTTTTCCTAGAATCCCTTAGATGTATTTGATTACCCATAGCATGTAGACCTAAAGTAATACATACCATAATATGGGTAATTGATCAAAAACTAAATATAACCTTTTATGTTAGACAATATTGGGTGACCGACATGAATACAATGATAAAGCCTACCAATATATGCCTTGCTTTCAAATTTGAAGCAAAAATAAATTCACACTCTACATGATGGACACATGGATAAACCTATAGCAATAGTAGATGGTATTACCTTACTAGATGATATGGAAACATTGGTAATCAAAAGGAACAAATTATTGAATTAAAACAAGGAAACAAGGCCAATCCCAGATAGCCCTTTATCTTTTAATGCAGAGCATTTATGATTTCCAAAACATTCCAAAATTCTAAAAGAATCAACTATTCTAAATAATACAAAAACATTCAAATAATTCAAAAATACCAAAAATCTTTAGAATTTCACATGTTTTCTAGCTTTTGCATACATTGTTTACTTTATATTAGTAGATATCATATCATTTTTAGACACATATATTTCATGGGTACTTGAGTGTGATACATGCATACATTAGACCCATGATATCTCAAGCATGCATAAGTTGGACCTTTCCTCTTCTAGCATGATACACTATGTTGGGGACATCTTAATTTTATATGATCATGATTGACATGAGTTCCATTATTCTATGATAATTTTCCATCATATCACTCATCTTATATATCTTACATATTCCTATACTCATGTTGTTATCTTACACAATGTCTTTGATATGATATTCTAAATGACATTTTATTAACACATGTATGCAAGGACTAGTATCATATGCTTATACATGTTTCTTGTGTCTCATTACTTCATCTATTTACATTAGCTTACTTGAGTGTATTTCTTTTTTACTTATTTTGTGTTGCTTGTGGAATATTTGAACATGTTCCTTTGATTTTTGGCCACAGTGCTCTGAGTGTTTCTTTTTTATTTGGCATGTGGACATTTGCATATGTATTCCACTTATTTATGTGGCATTTGAACATGACCTTTGTTTGTAGTCTTCTTATACTCATATTTATCTAATATTTGATTACTTTTATGTTTGTGATTAATTATTTTTTGAGATTATTATCTTCTAGATGTTACCATGATTCATATCATGTATATTAAGTCTTATTAGGTATGAATATTGTGAGATTCATTGATATATCTACTTCAACATGACACTAATATATGATTCTTTACTACATGATTCATAAAGATACAACATAGTTGTCTTATCCTTTTGAAATAAGGTGATTATCACTTTTACAATCTCCTCACCTCAAAATGGGGAGAATATTAGTTGGGGCATGTCATAGAATACCTATTTCCACAAACATATAGTTGATAGAATGGGAAAATTTGATTCAATTTACATAGTTTACATGATTTAGATATACAATCAAAACATAATTATATGCATTGAGCATTGATTTGGGACAAATATTTTTATATCTATGATACATATTATGCACATGTTATAGATCAGAGGTTACATTTTCATAGATACTTTAGATTGAGACATATTCGAGGTGTACATGCACTAAATTACATGTACACTTTAAAATCATACACATATTTATGCATCAAATTACCAAGATGTGCCATTTGAGATTTTATTTGTTGTAATAGTTAACTCTTTTTTTTAATGCAATTGAGATTTTGTTCCCTCGATGGACTTGGCCTTATGATTTTAATATTGTGGGTTGATATGATTATACCATTAGACTTGGGTGATATTGGATAAATTAGATAGATTGACTAGATTGATTTACACTTGAGTTGTGCAATTGGAATTATTGGTAATATCAAGCAATCACCTCTTAAG
Organism: Torreya grandis; assembly: GCA_037957365.1. NCBI lineage: Eukaryota > Viridiplantae > Streptophyta > Pinopsida > Cupressales > Taxaceae > Torreya > Torreya grandis. The sequence goes on from JARHVA010000491.1 coordinate 4,368,067, forward strand.
CTTAGACATATTATTGAATTTCAAAATGCACAACTAATATATTCTACATTATTCATCCCTATTTTCATATCAATCATATGAACAGTCATACTACAGGTCTAAAGCTTTCAAAGAATAACCTATGAGCCATATGGGTTAAGTTACAAGGTATATCATTGCATGCACTTGCATATAGCATTCTAAACTATTGTTCACACACATAATAACACATAGGTGAGAACTACATAATTTTAAGACCCTCCGTAGAGTATTGGCTATGTAGGAAACACTCATTGATAGAGGGGTCCTTGAGGTTACCTCAACACCATGAGCCTACTATCCCATTTTTTTAGGTAACCTAACCTAAGGTGGAGAGATAGGCTTTGAAATATAAATAGTGATACAAATACTGCACGTAAGATATAGATACATGAAATGAAAGGTAGCATAAAATATAGAAATACCTAGTTGGTAGCATCTTGATACGATAAAAATTCCATACAATATAATTGTGTCACAATTTAGAAAGTGGTATCAATGCAAGTGTCCATAGATCGATACAAATGTCTAAGCAGCTAGAAGGAATGTTTAAAAAATTTGACAACTAGTTATTGAGCATCAAACAGTCTATTTTCATATCTATACATCTCAGATATGTTTGTGTGTCATTGTATAATATAAGTATTATTTTTTCTTCATGATTATATAATTAAAATATTGTTTAGCATTATACTTTCTATATTTAATATTTTTCATAATTCAACAATAAAATTGAATATCATAAATTGAATTATTTAATTAGCTTGCTCTTATGAATATTTTAATCCACTCTTGATTACACTATTTTTCCCCAACCCTTAATTTTGAAAAAGGGTTAAACAATATTATAATAGAAGTGTTTGAGGATTACATGCAATATCATTGAGACCATTCATTTATTCCATTTCTAGGGCATTGGGGTTATTGGATAGATTGTAACCATAATTTATGTTCATCTCATGCTCAGAATTATAAACCATGATTATGGTAGAATCATAAAGACAAAGATGTGTAATAATGGGCATGGGATAAACATATACTATGATAAACATGTTAAATATGGCCTTGACCTCATTTATGGAAAGATAAATGTCACATCATAATGGAAATGTATGATATAATTTTGTTTTGAAATATTTTATAATTTAATATTTATTTCACTTTTCATTTCATACCATTATTCCATGGTGTCATTAAGAAACTATGAGTGACAATAAATAGAAAATTAAATATTATATATATATATATATATATATATATATATATATATATACATATATACCATCAATTCATCCATCATGTAATTTATTCATTTGCTCTATTAAATTGCCTTTTAGAGTGACACCATAGTCAACCCCATCCATGACAAAAACTCCAAGTATTATACTATGGATAATTTATAAACATCTAAATCAACCCTACAATAAAGTCCATGAATGTACAATTGAACATTTTATGTTCTTTTATGATGTCTTCCTTGAAAGGAATGAAAAACATTATTACGTTTTAGTATGAAACTAAAAAGACTTTATTCAGGCTAAAAATTAACCCTAAACTAAATAAATCCATTTCGTGTAAGAAATATAACTTGATAGTCATATTTATAAAAGTATGTACATAATAAAACTTAAAATAATTGTTTATATTTATACAACAATAAAATTTTAAATAAACCCTAAATTAATTAAACAATAAATAAATTGTATTTCAAGACTCTAATATGGCTCCACATTCCACTTTAGTAAAACTTATGTCAGTCATTCTTGTTTTATTAAATAAAATACCATAAAACTTATATTGTGTACTTATACATCATAAGATTTAGTTTTACTATTAGTTTCCTCATAATGTAATAATGACAATGATTTTTTTGAAGTGAAGTATCCATCTTAAAGGAAGAAAATATAAAAGCCAAAGTTTAAAAATAAAACACTAATATTAAAAAATACAACTTATATATATTTTAGTGAAGGATTTATTTTATTTTATTGATTTTATTATCTAGTTTTCACTCAAAATGCATGAATTAGATATGATATCATGTCAGCCAAGAGACATATGATCTATAGCTCTATTTATAAATAAATAAAATCTAAATAAAATTAAACTATCAGTAAAATACAATCATAAACCCTAACCAACTTCACACATAAATAAATTGAAAAATAGCCCCTAATTAAATTAAATAAAATTGAATTTTTAATTTAAAAATGTTATTGTGAACCCTAAATAAATTCTCATATTCTATTGAAATTATATTTAAACAATAATTAAATTAAAATATTATTTATTATAATATTTCACTATAAATAAAATATAATCCCTGAAAAACCCTTTCTATGAAGTTGATATATTTTTAATTAAAAATGAAAACTTACATGAGTTTAAATGCATTCACACAATAAAATTTAATAAAATTTTCTATATTTACATAAAAAAAAAAGTTGTAAAAAAACCTTAAATAAAATTTAATTCAAAACTTTAATTTGATTGTCATATTTTATTGTAAAATAAATCGATTGTATTGAACATACTAAATATTAACCATCTTTTATCTATAAATTTATATTAATGCATTACAAATAAAGAAAATGAAAAATGAAAAATACACACAAATATAGGTAAGAAATCATAGAATATTTATGTATATTTACATGAATGAAACCCAAAAACCCTATCAAAAAAACATATGCTAAGAAACCCAATGAAATATCTTAAAACATTTACACAAAATCTATTAAATAAAAATGAGAAAATATAATTTTTTTAAAACAAAACACAATTTACACAATACCCATTATATTAAATTGAAAAAAAATTTAATTATATTAAAGGAAACCAACTTTATACAATACCTGCTACAAAAATGTACTACAATTTAACATACAGATTAAATAAAAATAAATAAATATTTTTTTAAAAAAATTATAAAACTTACCTAAAATTTACATGAACTTAAAAAAGAAACTGGGTGTGTAGTTGGTTGGTCGAGTACTTTCGTTGCGGCTCTGCGCATCAGTGTTCAAGTCCCCCACCGGTCCTGTAGTACAGGTATTAGTCGTGTTTAGCCAGCGACGCCAGTCACGTTAAAAAGTTTACCCAACTTTCAATAAAGTGAAAAAAAAAAACATGAACTTAAAAAAAAATAATAATATCTTTTGATACTTAAAATGATGATAAACCAAACTTACTCAAAAATGCCATATACCAAATCCTTACAAAATTCAAAATAAAATTAAAATTAACAGACAATAATATTAATAGAGTTTGGATAAAACATTTATACCCATCACATCACATAAACTTTATAAAAATAAAACTTAAACTTAACCAAACTTGAAAAAGCCAATTTGTATTTTAAATTTACATAGAGACAACCTATCACATCAGATAGACTTTATATGAATAAAACTTAAACTTAACCAGACTTGGAGGGATTATAAATTCCATCACGGCAGGAACATTTCCAGACCACATGGTCAGGATCATTATCAACTATGCATGTCACAGCCTTAACATGGATAGCATGAATTGCATCTTTCGCCATTCCGAATGTTGCATCCTTTGCAAATTACATTATTACATGGTGGAGGTTGACTTTCAATAGGCTGCACAACATAACACAATAATAGATCATAATCAATTTCTTTATAATTTTCAAGGTATAATATTGTATCTTGCTAAGAAAATAAAGAAACTAAAATATGTATATTGTATTAATATTAAACCATCCAAAATCAATTTATATTTAATTCATACACATATAATCTCTTAAAAAAACAAACCTGACATTCATCATTCAATTTATTTTCATCTTTGTTTCAATGTTCAAGCACAAGAAGGTCCTTGTGTTTTCCTCCTACAATAAATATGCATTATCAACGCTTCGAAAATATTCTATAATTATAAAACAATATACAGAGCCACAAGGCAAGAGGATAATAAATAAAAAAGTTTTCTTGCCATCTATTGCAGCCACTGAAGCGTTAACAATAAGAAATATAATAATTGCAGACATAGCTATAATACTATAAGTTTCCATAGCAAATGCAATACAATTCAATGAAGACGACGGAGAAGAAGAATGTATGTCACATGATTTATAGTAGTGCATAAAGATGACTGCAAAAAAGAATAAAGAACAGTTGTGTTCAGAGTTTTCATATTATTTCTGAGCAGTTACTGTTTCTGGAATCATTTTGCAATTTAGGCAAATAATGGTAGGTACACAAATTTTTTCACCCACTTAAAATTTCTGTAACTTTATAACACATGACGTTCCTGTGCACTTGATGAAATTTCATTTATGCAATGCATTTTAATAGTGATGTGATCCTATTTTTCCGTGGAGAAAAATTAAGAAATACATGGAACCCTATTATTACAAAACGAATCTTACTTTTTCTCTGCAGCACTTGCTGAGAGAATTTAGTTTGCCCCTTTAACAACTAATTTATTTGACTCGTCTTCTTTGTAGATAGGGAAGTAGGTTTTTTCATTTTTATTTGCTTTTTATATTTTTCAAATTTAGTAAATGTCTTATTTTATTTTATTATATTTTTTGGATTTTTTTAAAACAGCATATATAAATTTTAATTCCATCTTATTTTATTATTATTTTTAAATTTTTTTTAAAATAACATACATAAATTTTAATTAGTATAATATATTTTATATTTGAATATTTTTATATATAATAATTATTATTTTTAAAAAAATATAACAACATAAATTTCAATTAACATTTAGATTTTATAAGATCTTTTTAATTAATTAAAATTAATGTTAATTTTCAGATCATAATTAAAAAAAAATCTATTTTTTAAGATAAATTAGAACCCAAAAAATTTAAAATAAATATAATATTTTTATACTAAAAAAATGAAACATGCTATTATCCTTTTAACTCATACACCTGGTGTTTAGTGTTCAATTTATTTTTAAGCTTGTTACAGTTTTCTTCCTACAATAATAAATATGCATTATCAAAACTTCAAAATATTCTATAACTTTAAAACAATATACAGAGCCATAGTGCAAAAGAATATTAAATGAAAAAGTTTTCTTCTCGTGTATTGCAGCCTCTCAAGCGTTGACAAATAGAAATATGATAATTGCGGACATCGCTATGAGACTGTAAGTTGCCATGAAAATACAATTCAATTCAATGAAAAAGATGGAGAACAAGAATCTACGTTTTAGGCACGAGAGAAGGATTGACTGACAAAAAAGAAACAAGTTCAGAAAAATCATGTTTAGAGTTTACGTTTAAACAGTGCATCCCAACATTTCCCTTGCATTTCAAATTGCCTTTAAATAAAGCTAAAGCTTAATGACTTTGTCATATTCGTTCGCTCCAAAACTCTATGAGGAGAGCGTAAAGATTTATCCATACAGGGATGAAATTCGTGATTTCTATTATAGGGTTAAAACCTCTAGACCATTATTTAACAAATATGCTCTTTTAGCCTATGAACCATTTGGATCTATATTCCAAGACATAATTCCTATCTTCTAAACAATAGAAAGATACAACAAAGAAAGGAGAGTGATGTGGATCTCTTTAACAATCCAGAGCATTTTGATTTATTTCCTTAACTCCTCCAAATTATGTCTTTTTGCTTTGACCCAACAGAGGGGCGTTCATGCTTTTAAGTCATCCTAATCTATCTCAAACTCATCTTCTTCAATCTTCACTACTGCCGAGGTTATATTAGTGGATGCCCCAGTTGCCCTTCTTTTATTTTCAGATACTTTGGTAGCACTCCTGCCTACTAACTTTAGAAGAACAGGGGTTGTTTTGAATTCACATAACCATTATAATGCTCTACTTCTACCATTCGCATACTCAGAGTTCACCATACCATTGTTTTATAACATTCGATATGTCGCTTTGATTCCACATAGCCATTTTATCGCTCTACTTTAGCCATTTTAGCATTCAATGTTTGCCCTTTCTTTTGTCTGTAATCGTTCATCTATCACTCTGGGTCTGCCATTGTAGTGCTCAACGTTCTCAATATCATTGTTTTGAGACAGCCGATCTGTCACCCTAGGCCATAATTCCGTCACTTACAATCCGTCAATCTGCCATCGTAGTTCTCGATCCTATTTATATTTTCAAAATTCTCTTCCCTTTGCGCTATCCGAGAAGCTATATATTTAGCGGCAGAGCTTTATTACATTTATTTATAGTTTATATATTAATTTTCAGTCCTTTAGAGATAGCCTTTCTTTTTTCTACTATTTCAAAATCTGCAGTAAATCATTGGCAGATTACGTTACAGTGATTTGTGGAGAGCAATATGGGCAATTTTTCCATTTCCAGTTTTGCAGATATTTAGGCAATCAAATCTGACAGTAAATCATCAACTTGCTTTATAATAACTGATGATAGTCTCGCCAACCAATCAAAATTTAGTTAAATAGTTTTTATTTTTTCTAATTAACAAATACACATTTTAATTATTGTATAGCTTAAAAATTTTCAAATACAATGGATAGCTTAATCAGAGGTTCATTCTAATAATTCTCCTTGAGACTAATAATAATTATATTCTCCAATTTTTCTCCTAATGGAACAATCAAATGAGCTCACAATCAGATGAGATGAGATTGAGTGTAGGGCATTTTGGTTTCCCTATAGATTTCAACTTTCATTTTATATAATTATTTTAAAATAATTTTTTATGTTTTAATGTTTAAATAATTTTATTTTTATCATTAAAAATAATTATAATAATAATAAAATAAAATTAGAATATGAATATGAATATATTATCCAATCATAACCATAACATGTTAATAAGATTATGTGAAAATTATATTTCAAATAAAAAATTACAAAATGAAAAGAAGATAAAAAATAATAATTAATAAAATAAAAAAGAGATAAAATATAAAACATAAAAGCTAA